>VZTD01004439.1:1171072-1202855 GCA_013397725.1 Rhagologus leucostigma
TGGCTCCTTTTAACAACAAACAAGATGGAAAAAATGCCGAGTTTAGTCTCTCAGCTGACAGCTTTCTGTCTGTCTTTGTTGTTGGAAAGGAGGGTAATAGTAGTTATGATTTCTCCATTTATGTTTCCTAAGCAATTCAGTTCTTAACTGCAGACACAAAAAGTACGTATCACAAGGTCAGTAGCAGTTTTTAACTTAGCTAAGCTAATGGGTAAATTGTGATCAGTAAAAGGGATTTCCAGCAGAAGGGAATTCTTCCCTGCGCCACAAAAGAGAAATGGGAGCTGAGCAGTGCTGTGTAGGCAAGCTTTGAAGAGGAAGCAAAGCTTTCCTCTGCTGTGAACAGAACAGGCAGAGCATGTACCCTTGCTGCTTCCTTACAGTCCTTGCCTATACCACAAATTGCTTGACAAAATGTATATAGAAGAGTCTATAAAAATTTGACCATAAGATATTTTTATTACTCTAAGTAGTCTGGAAATTCTGTACTCACGGGTCTGCGTCAGATCTTCCTGCCGTGGTTGTGACCAATGGAGGCAACTAAAGTTTTCTGTAAAGAGGGAGAGGAATTTAGCATGAGAGTGTTTTGATTTTGGAACTTGCTTCATTTGTTAAGTGCAGAAGTTTGAGTTTCTTTAGCTTCTGGGCATGGCATGAACCTGTTGTTTATTAATTTTCAATTGATCTATTCTGTAAATAAAGAGGGAAGATCAGAATTTTAGTCTGTAGAGTAATGCTCAAGCATAAGAAAACAGAATTCAAATTGCAAGGCGACCTTTCACTGGCTCTTTCAGGACTTCCTAGTTCCTTAGGCTTTCTGAGACAATGCAATAATAGATTTATATAAGCAATTTCGTAAATAGCTTCACTCATCTTGAGAGGAGGTGTAAGTGCTCTTTTCTTACTTAGCATTATAATGAAATAGATGAATCAGGTCAAGGTGACCCACTCTCTGTACCAGAGCAGGTTTATCATGCTGTCTTGGAACATGGTTAGAAATAACGTTGTGCAACTTACTGAGAAAATATGTCACACAGCACATTTAGAATCAAAATCTAACCTTCAAACTGGACCAGTATGTCTAGGGTGCTTTGTGATCTCAGACACGTCAAAAAATCCTTGAATTCCCAGTTGAAATGTCAACACTGGAGATTTGAACTGAAAATTCCTACCTCTATGCATTTTACAAAAAAGTGTTTTATAACAAAAATGGCTAAGGAATAGAAGTGCCTTCTCCTTTTACATGATCTGTTTTGTGTTCATGAGAACTACACTTCACAGTCAGTTTGAAGCTGTTGACTAAAGCTTTGGGGTTCGGGTAACATACAGCTGAGATCAGTTTTCTCAGTGGTTATGTCCACAACACCTATGGTTTGCTTTTCATTCCGTAGCTGGAGGTTTTGGTGATCCTTCAGTACACTTGTGATAGTTTTAATGTATTTGACATATTTATCTCATGATGAAGATGAAGGATTTGATAAAGTAAAGCATTAGGCTTGATCCAGTTGTTACTTTAGCTGCTTTTTATGTAACTGATCAAAGTTGTTTTGATACCTGTAAGTATGGCTGGATATGCTCTTTACCTTTCAAATTCAGCTGAAAGAAACATAACAACGATGCCTTAAGTATCACTCTCATATTGTTGTTCATGGAAATACACTGAAGTTCATATACAGATGGAATTGAAAACTGCTCCTGATTCCTTCCAAAAAAATGGCAAATACAGAAAAAAATACGTTAGTTATCTTGGTTGACATGAATTTTCATTTTTCATTATATGAAACTGTTTTTTTTTTAAATCTGCCTGCTGTAAATGCAGGAGTCCATGAATGAACCCAAGGATCACTGTTGACTCAGCTGTAATTTTTTGACAGTCATAGTGTGTTATGGTTACAGAAAAGTCTGTCACTAGCATCTTGTGATGATGTGGGGCTATAAAGGACGCTGTGCTTCTTTTATGTATTCAGTTCTGATCAGCTACCTCACATCAGACTTTGAAGTGTGTGGTACCCTTTTGTTCAGGAGCAATGGTGTGGTTATTAGAGGCTGCTTCTGGGATTCTTCAGTAGATCAGACAGACTAAACCTTCATGCAGATGGGAAAATGTCCCTTTTGGATCCTGTGTTTAGACTGCTGTTAAAATGGTTCTTCTAAATCATGGAACAGCTGTAGTTGTTACGCATTCCTAACTGCTTTATGTCGAATGTCAAATGTCAAAAACCCTGATTTTCATTATCTTTTTTAGTGTAGGCTTCATCTTTCCTGGGCCAAGTCTCAAAAAATATTCAACTCCACTAATTAGTGTTTGCTTTCAAGGCTTATAACATACTCAAAGAATTATAATTAAAGCTTTAGGAGCCTTAATATTAGCACTATGTCTACCTAAACCCCACAAATATCTAAATATAAGAGACTACTGTGCTTGTACTACACTTTGCTTGCTGGGGGGGGGGCTTAGTTGAAAAAGCAGAGGTACAATATATTTGTCTGATAGCTGAGATGATGCAGAAGCTGGCAGTGTCGCAACCATCCTGCTGTTCTAAAGGTTTTGATTTTGCCCTTAGAAAAACTTGTGGATTTGTTTTTCTTGGCTTCTTGACTTTACTTGACTACTTTCTGTGAGTTAAAATTACTTATGCTGAAGAGGTAGGAGGTGTACAGGATTACAAAGCACAGTTTCAAAGAAGAGTTTTTAGCAGCATGTCTTCTATACAGTTGCTCAGGAATGTGAGACAACTGAGAACGCAAAATAAAAAAGTCAACTGAAACTTCACAAAAAATAACAAATCTCAACTAACCTGGTATAGATTTTGTTGGATTTTTCCCTGTAGAAAAAAGATAAAACCATTTCTACTCCTTGCCCCAAATACTCTTCTTGTCCTATCCATACCTTCTCTTAGATTTCAATCTTAACTTACTCATTCTCCAGGCCTGCTTTCAAAAAGCATCTCTTAGATTTCTTCTTCTAGGGAATTCTTTTAGGCTTGTGTGTTTTTTAGATATGCTGCTTTTCTCCTTTCTGTTTTAAACATATTTTATTTTTAACTGCTTCTAAGAATAAAGTGTATTGAACATTCAAATCCCAATATGTCATTCAAATTGTTTGTTATACTTTGAAAATTCTGTTGGTTCTTGGCACAGCTCAAATGCACCTTCAGATACCTTAAACTGAGAAGCCCTGACCTTTTTTCCCTACATTCAAACAGCATCAAATGAATGTTACTATAATAAAAAAAATAAATGCATTTTAGATATTATTTCATTGCAAGTACAGAAAAAAAAATCCAAAGAACCATGCTGTCCTGAACTCATGTGAGGCTGAAAAGCTGCTCTGAATTTAATTTTTAAATACTTTGTGAAAGATGTCAGCTAATTTCAGTAGTCATAAGTAATGTGAAAGGAAATGGCTGTGAAGGAGCAAGACTGTGCTAAGACAACGTCCCTCAAACTGAATCCATTTAGTGTTAGTTTTGGCCTCCTGCTTGCCTACTTATTGCTCAGAATGTGATGCTCAACTAGAACCACTGTAAAAACTGTTTACCTGCTCAGTGCTAAATAAAACAAAATAAATCTCCAGTCCTACTAACCTGCATGTATTTAGCATTACTTCTTAAGTTCACAGACATAAATTTTCTGTTGAGCAGGGCTTACTCTGTGGTACCCAGCACTGATAGTCTCACGCAGATCGTGTTAGTCTTTATCTCCCATATGTCCAGATTCAACTTCAAATATTTTTTCCATGCAGAAGATATATCTGGATAGCATTTGAAGAATTTCCGCTCACGTCTGAGGATGCATAATGTATATATTATGCAAACTGGTCCTGAAGCACATGAGGCATGACTCTGAGGTGGCTTGGTCAGCTGTGTGTTTGCACAGTAAATCAGTGCTCAGTTGCATTGATTTCAATGCATATTTGTGTCAATTCAGTGGGCTCAGTGCTTCCAAGTCCAAGGGCAAAACAAGGTACAGTTCTACCAAGATTACCAAATGTTTTGGTTATAAACCAAATCTTCCAAGCTGTGCCCCCTGTAACAAAGCTGTAGCTGTACCAACACAAAGATAATGGTGACAGCAGTGGTGGTGTGACTGTTTTGAGAGTTGCCAAAGGTTATTCTGTTCCTTTCTTTCCTTGCCTTATGGAGTATCTGTAAATTCACTTAAAGTTCAGAACACTGGGGTAGGACTGAAGTAGGGAATGTGGGATTAAGCACTAACAGATTTGCAGTAAAGAGGAGAGAGATACAATAAATAGCAGGCAGTCGATGAGCCAGTTGGAGCACATAGAAGAAAGTGGGAAAATTAAAATTTGGGAGGCTGTAATGGGATTGTAAGAGATGTATTGTTGTAATTCAATTTCAAGAGGTAAGATTTGCCCCGGTGCACGGAAAGAGACAGACGGATTATTTCTTTTTGAGTACTTTGGTCTGGGAAACTGAAGGATCTCCCCAGGAAAATCATTCTGCCATCACTTTCTCTGGCAGTAATACCACCAGAAAGTGAGGCCTGAACAAACTTAATTCTGTTTTTTGAGTTCAATCTTCTTTCTTGTTGTCTGTAACTAATATGCAACACTTTTCTTTGTGTGGTGGTTAATACATTTCTAAATAAAATTTTGTCCATTTATTTAAACATCTTAAAAAAACCCAATAGTTTTCAACCAGTACTGTAAAGAATTTTCTTTAATCCTGCATTGTCTAATATTGTTGCCACTTCCATATGCAAAATATCTATTTTTTTTCATTCCTCAAACCTTTTGCCTTAGTTGACTTTGATCTGTCACCCCCTGGATAATTTATGAATGATTAAGGTGTATCTTGCTCTGGTTACCTCTGTAAATGAGAACACTGTGTTGTTTTATAGCATGGGTGTCTTCTGGAGGCTTTTCAATGTATATGACAACAGAACAATTTTCTGATAACCTTTTCTGTGAAATAAGATCATCTTGGCTGTCCTGGATCTGTTCTGTGGGGGTTATTAATTTGTTTGGGTTTTTTTTTTTAAGATCTAGTAATCCATTTAATATAACAGACTTACTGAAAAGCAGTTTTCCAATATATTTTAGGACTGAAATTATCCATTTCCTAGGATTAGAAATGTAGCATTTTTAAAGACTGTTTCTGCTGGCTTTCGCTGATATGGTCAAGAGCACACTGCTTATACCTAACTGTGTTGCAAACAAACTGATAAATGCTGTTTTAATGAAGCCTGAGCAGATGCAATTTAAGCATTTACTTCCTCATGTTAGCTGCACTAGGGAAAAGTCCTACAGAAACCTATTTAAAAAAGAAATAGCGATTTCTCTGAGGGAGTCAGGATAGGTTCTCAGGGAAGTATGTGTTTTCCTGTGATCCATGCTGACAATTTCTGAAAGTTAAGTAAAATGGAAGACTGAGGCGTTTGGCTTTGTTTATCCAGCGATGTAAGAAGGCTTCATGGTATAAAACATTGCTGTGGCGTTGGCAGAAGAGCAGAGCCTGCAGTCAGTCCTTTGTCTGAGATGGGAAATAAGTCCAGAGCGGTGCCAATTCTACATGTTATAGCTTGTGCACCACTGCCAGAGTCTCTTCACTGGCTCAGTTCAAGGCATATTGGACAGATTTAAAACTCCTAAATGCAGAGATTATCTTACTGTTTTTACAGAACCCCACTCTGACTTTGACCTTCTGGTAGTGCCAGAAGGTAACAATGATGGTGGCAAAATAAATGCTTTGGAGATTGGGTATTTTAATTCTGGATGCAGAGAATTAGACCTAGTCTAAAAATAAGTCTTCCACTAAAGCTTTGCATAATGCTTAATACATTTAATTTAATTTAAACTTAAAAACCTCCTTATGCCTTAGAGGTTTATTTAAAGTTCTCTGTTTTCCACACTCATGGGCAGGGGTGCAGAAGATCAACACATGCACTGTTGTGAGAATTGGTGTCAGGATTAAGATAAAGATAAAAAAATATACAACTTTCAGGCCTGTTCCAAGTCTCGTAAAGCTGCATGTGAATTTCAAGTACAGAACTTGATTGGTTTTGTCCTAAACACTATTTCCCCAAAACCTCTGAGATGTAACTTTAAACAAGGAAGAGAAGGGCTCCTCTGTGAAACGGGAGAATGTTTAGAGGACCCATCCTTTTGCAAGAGGAAGAGCAATATATTTTGTAGTGATGGTTTCAGATGTCCAAATTGTCTTCATTTTAATATCTTTATTAAAATTGAATAAAATATAAGTTTAAGGAATGACAAAAGGAAGGAAAACAGTCAGGAGAAAATTCAATCCCTGCTGGAAAAAAAAAGTCAGCCAAATTTAATTCGATTACTATAGTGTTTCAACACATCTCTGTTCCTCACCCCGGTACGTGTTGTAAATAATCTGTGATGCTCTAAGGGTTTGAGGCTTTCCAAAGCTGCCGTTGAGCTCTTTCACTGCATCTTCAATACTTTTTTGATCAATGAGTGTCTTTAACTGAACACTGGAAAAATCTGTCAAAAATATTAGCATGATTAATGTAAAGTTAACTAGATAACTAAGTTATCCAACTAACTAATCCTAACAAAGGGTTGTGAGGAAAATCTTTGCCAAATTTTAGGTGTGTGTAGGTTTGGTTGTGACTATGGCATGTGTTGTTCTGTAACTGCTGGTGTGGTTATAGGTAATAGCAACATTTCATGACATTATTAAAATGTGTATGGGCAGGTTTATTAATTAATTCAAATATAAGAGAAGTCTGGAGTCATGGTTATCCCATTTTTTATGGAAGGCAAAAGGGCTTATTGGCTGTTCTAGAAGTTAATTACGGCATGCATCGTTTGGATTAGTTTAAAACCAAAATTTTTCATTGCTTGGATTGGGTTCTGTGGGAAGTCCAGTCCTGACCCAGTGAAGTGCTGGGAGGAGAGCGCACATGGAGGACAACCTGTGTCATGAGTGTACTAACTGGGGCTAAACTTATGTATCTGGAACTATATCAGGAACAGTGACTGCTGTGCCAGCAAATGTTCACATCTCTGCTTTTTTTTTCCAAATTACTTTAACTGGCATGTCACTACTGTATTTAGCTATGCTGTGTAAGTGTGCATTGAAACAATCTATTCTGGATCCCTCCAGAGTTGCTCTTTATGTAAATTAGTGGATTTTTGTTTGATGGAAGAAATTGTTTTTGGAAAGCAGAATAGGAGTGCCTAAATGAACAGAACAGAAATAGTTTTTTCCAAAGCAGTGGAAAGTTCTGATCCAAACAGGACATTTTAAGAAGCTCTATTTCTAACTAGAAAGGTTCAAATGTTGAAATAACTGAAAAATGTAGAGTAAAATACCTCAAAATGATAAAAATTTCCTCTTTCCTGTTGGCTGTTCATTAATGCTACAGGTTCTCTGCAACTACTTTACCTGAGGAAAGCTTTTATGTTGTAGTGATATTTAAAGTTCAGTGAAGATGTATGTTTCCAAATAGGATAAACATTTTTTGTTGTAATTTTCTTTCTCAAACTTCTTTCTTCTAATTAGCTGAGGGTTTTTTTGGTTTGTTTTTTTTTTTTTTTCCTTTTTTTATTTTGGTCCTCTTTTCTATTCTTATGGTTACTGTCTGCCTTCTGCTTTGAAAAGAGTCTGTACTGCTTAAGAAAACTCATGCTTGAATTCTAATGCAAATTTGATATCGTCAGCTCTCTACAGCTGTTCTAATTCTGACATCTTCCATCTGCCTAAATAAAATCACATTTTCTGCATTTGTACTGCCTTGTCAGGTATACTACTACTTTTTGTTTCACATTAATTTTTAATCTTGCTTCTCTCCTCCACCCAATCCTTAGCTTGCTGATCCGGCTTCTCATTTTTTCTGTTATAGTTCTGCTCTCAGATATATGTTTTGGATATGAAAAATATATGTTCTCTGGAAAGATGTGATACTTAATGTCAGTATTTAGTATCTGTTGCAAGCTGACTCCTGGGAAATGCCTGGGCAAAAGCTTGCTGGACATCTGTGGGATGAGTCCTCTCCTGAGTGACTCAGGAGAGCAGAATTGAAGGATAGCGGATTAATAAATCTCGTGTTGCCAAGACAAGCGGAGAAGCTGATGTGTTAATGTGTAAGGAACTATTTCAACATTCAAGGAAAATAAAAAAACCTTCACAGATAAAATACTAAGTTTTGCTAACACTGTGATGGAGATGTCTCTGTAAAGATATGTATCAACTACTGACTTGGTTATTGAAGGTCGGGGAGGTTTTGTTCTCATGAATACCAATATAATTTTGAGAAAGGAGTCGCTGGCACAGAATTTAAAGAAAGAAGCTATGGTTTTTAGTGAGAAGAGGGACACTAAATTCTGTGTATTTTGGAGTTGGAAGATATGTGTACTTCATCTGGAGAGGCTGTATGAAGTAAATGTGGAAGTGAGGAGGATATATTTCTCAATGCATCCATCTTTCTCTTTTGAAAAGGTCATGTCTTGACATTATGCCTCTTCTGCAATTTATATGCATAGAATGATAACATGCTTTGAAATGCTACTTTGCTAAAGAACATTCTGTACTTTGAGTTATTACATGGCTATTTATAATGTATTTTTTTGTTCATAAACATGTTTACAGGCAAGTAACAACAGTGGGGGAATGCTTTTTAATATCAGTTTTCTTGATTCTGTAAGTATTATCTGAAAAAAAGACAACCCCAAGAAAATGTAGGGAAAAATTAGGAGTGCGAGTATGGAAAAATATTTCTTTTTACAGTGGTTATGAGCAGTTCTGTGATCTGTGAAAGGCCCGTCAGTCCTTCGTTTATCAAAATAGCTCTGTGTCTTTGATTTCTGACTCGTAATAATCTTCTAGGTACAGATGAATGCAAGTCACTGCTGAATACAACAGTGACCCTACTGGGCATTATTTGGAGGCTCAGGAAGATCGGAAACGATGGCTCTGGGTTTTTATGTTTTTGTGCAGTATTGCGCCATGCTGACAAGAATCAGTTGGATTCCCACATTTAAAGTCTTTCAATAATCTGGAGCAATAAATAGGACATGTATGCATGTTGGCTTATATTAAAAATAGATTATTTTTTAAAAAGCTGCGTACTAAAAGTTTGATGTATTTGAATCAACTTTAGTTTAATATTTAAAATGCATCTATTTAAAATATAATTGTAGGGAGGAGCAATCAATACCGATGAGGAAAAGAAACAAGTCTTGTGAGCAGACCACTGAAATATTGCACCTCGACAACTTAGAAGCTTTATTGACCACAAGCATGCAAGGGCTTGCTAAATTGAGATTTAACACTTAGCTCCAGGAGTGTGTGGTACTCGAGATTTATGTCAACCTCAGCGACCCAACCAGCCAGGCTGTCTTTAATCCTTCTCCACTCCCAGAACTATGAAAATGACTGCTGACTCTTGAATTCGTAGGTGGTATTTACAGCTCTGGCCTGAATTGCTACCGTGTTCTGTTAATGTTCTGCTTGTGGACAAAGAGCTATCTGCAAGAATCTTTATTTGTGCTGTCAGTTTTATGGTTTAGGTTTTATAAATTAAGTGATATGGCTTGGTCTTCAAAGCTTTTACTAACGATTGCAGTTAATTTATCTCACTTTCCCTCCGAATTCTTCCCTAATTTAGCTTTTCCTAAAAGCCTATTTCTTTCTATCAATAGTACCCATTTATTTAAGCTCTCCTAGCTTTGTTCAGTCCTGGAATTGTACTTTATCAGACCTTTGCAATCATCACAACATTGAATGTGTCAAAAGTGAAAGAGTATCATAGAATTCACGTTCTAATGATCTCGGGAATTATAAGTTCCAGTCTGCTATATTTTTGTCCAGGGCGCTCGGGGCATGACACAAATAAAAAAATAAACAGCAGATTTCTGTATATAATACAGTGAATGCTTTTAGAAATCTACTTATTTATAAGCAAACAAACAAGCAATACGTATTTCAGAGAGAAACTGAGGGAGGACCTGAAGCAAAACTTTGAATACAAACCACAAATTTTTTTGGAGGAGTGAAGCGTGGAATTTTTGCATGCTAAAGTTCTATTGTAATTGATGTTTATCATGTTTTAATTTTCTGGATTTCTGTTTCATTTCAGTGAAATACAGAGATGCTAATTCAGAAGAACCATTTGGCTTCTGTTTAAGACACTGAAGTTCTACTGTTGTAGACTTACCCTAGGTTTTGCTAGCTTTTAGTCAAACCTGATCAAGGAGTTCAGTATCAAAACAAATCTGTGCAAAACTTTGAGAGAGGGAAAGTGATTTTTTTGGGGTTGTTTTCTTGGTTTTTGCTTTTTTGGGGTTTCTCAGGGTTTTTTTAAGTAGCAAAATATCTAAGGAAATTATTTTATCGGGTCGCAGTTGTACTCCATAGATTTCACTCATTCACTCACTCACTCTCATTGACTTTTCCATCAGAACATCTGAGTGGTCTGGCCTGGATTTTTGGTTTTCAGCACAAAGCCAAGGGCGTGCTGGGTGTGAAGTACTCACTACATCTCTTGGGCTCCTTTGCTGACGGTGACAAACCAGTCTTTGGTCTGCTGCTTTTTCCTCATATTCATAAGTCAGCAGTTGTTATGGTGGTTACTTTGCTTCAGATTTTTGCTTATTTCAGGCTCTGAAGCTTTTAAACCACGAGCAGCAACTGCTGCCTGTTTTCTGTTGGGAAGGTACATGTGCCATATGTCTCTCCGTGTTCCGCTAGCAGGAAAATGAGCTGGTGTGATAGACTGCAAGCGTTCTGCCATCCTCCTGTCGTCAGATTGCTGTCTTCTGTGGAGGGGGTGTCTGTGCAGTGCTCCTGTCAGAGCACTTGTCTCAGGAGAAACAGCTTTTTTCTCAATTTTGCATCTGGGAATGAAGTTTTGGGAGTGATTTCCCTTTGTTAACCAGAAAGGCATTTTTTAACCCTGATAGTTCTACTGCTGCTTTCTCACATACGTATTTTCATTTGTTATTCACTCATAACGGTCTTAGTCCTGTTACAAATCTATTAAATATATATATATAATATAAATCATAGTGAAATCCAAAGTTGCAGTCCTGAAATCTGCAAGTCAGCTGTTTCTGTTCTTCATGAAGGCGTCTGGAGGTGTCATGGAGATGCTGGAAGTTGACTTAAATTCTGTAAACTTGTGTTTGGGTTTTTTTTCCCTTCTCCTGAGTGCTTACACAAGTTTTGTTGCTTAGGTCCTAGTTCTGACACATTTATGTGTCAGCTGCTTATGTTCTTTATGTATGCATTTGCCTGAAATTAAGAAACTCAGTGTACCTTCACCCTCCTGCTCTGAAAGATCTGTCTCAATGAGCTTTGCAGGAGAAGCTGGCTGATCACAGAGCAGTGACAGTCACTTCTTACAAAGCCCGGGCAGGAGCCATTATGGTGTTCAGAATGTGGGAGGGAGGGTTTTGTTCCTGAGGAGAACAAAATTTGTTTTACCTTTTTGGGTGGGTAGAGGCAGTGCCAGTTTCTTCTCTGTAGAGAGAATTTTCTGTCTGTCTTGCAGAAGCCATGATGCTGTGTGAAATTCAGATTTGTTCTGATAATAGAACAGTGCTGATATTCAGGTAATTGCTATGATAATACAATAGTTCTAGAAAAAGCATGACTAATGGCCAAGACCATGAAGACAGAGGTTCTGGACTGCTCCTGTCTTTTGCCTGGTGATGTTCATGTAAGTATTGAGCTGTAATGCTCACACCCCTGTGTGTTCCTCTCCTGACTGACTGTAAGTAATAATACAGAGACCATTTATCAAAACAATTCCACATGCAATATTAGTAGTCAGTACAAAAAGTGACCAGTATTGAAATAAAATTATCTCCCCGTGCTTAGCTGACATAAAGATATAAATATACTTTGCTTCTGCCCACATTACCTAGCTGTGGTTGAAAATCCTTTTGAAATTTCTCTCATATTAGTGAAGGAAAAGTATTTACTGTCATTCTTGGGGCCCACATCTTTTTGTTAGGCACAGCATAGAGATGTCAGGTATTTTTTTCTATGCAATATAATTTCTGTTCATGTCAGCACTACAAGATAGTTCTGCCTTGCACTCCTCCTGTTGCAAGAGTTTTGGACATTTGAATAGCTGGTATAATATCTGATATAGTCAGAATTCATTAAGTTCTATCTAGTATTGGATGAAGAAATAGAAAGGATCTTTAAGATTTGCACGTACCCTTTAACTGAGTCAGTATAGAAATCAGTTATTTAAAATGCTGACTGATTTAAGTAAGTGTGCAAATTCCAGCTGAATAAGGTTAAATACTAACATTCTTTTCTTTTATCCTTGGGGTTTTGTTTTTGAAATCACTAAGAAGCTAAGTTTTAAACACATTTTTGAAACAAAATCACAATTTACTTTACTCAAAGTAAACATCTCTGCATATCTATTTTTAATGCTAATTTCTTTTCCCCAGACAACACTAAGGTAAATTTGAAAATAGTTTCAGCTGGCTTGAGATCACTTTGGATGAATGCAGCAAGCAACACCTTCAGTCAGGTTAAATGAATGCTTTAACTTCTTTTATTCTTGAATTACTTTTGTGTGTGCTGCTGTGAACTAGAACAATAATATTAATACTGCATGTTCCCACTTGCCCCTGGTTATTTTTGCATTTTTACTATTGAAGTTTGTGTGCCAAGCAAAATCACTGGATTTCTGCCAAATAAATGGCCCAACAAAGAATTACAAAGCTGGGAGTAAATGGGGCCTCAAATTAAATGCAGGCAAAGTGATGTGAGCCTAGGAAATCACAATAGTGGGACAGTATAAGAAATGTTCCTCATCTCAGAATTATATAGACAGTACTAGGGAGTATTGTGGTGTCAACAACAGACAGGAAACACATTTCAGTGGGAACACTTCCAAATAATAGGTGCACATAGAAGTTAAGATACTAACATTTTACATCTGTTTTTACATACTTTTACGTGTCTTGAAACCATATGATCTCTCTTTGCTTCAAGCTCCAATTTTGCCCCTGCTAATAGGTTTTTCAGTTCTGCTTTATTCACTGTAGGTAGTGCAGGTTTGTTTGAAATATGAAACAGTTGCAGTTTGTGTTTAGTCTTCTTAAGAAAAAATATTCACATACTGTAACTTATAGCCCTCCAAAAAAACTGTAAGGCAAAATAAACTTCTCAAGCTGGTTTGTTGTACTCCTTTCTGACCACTAGTTCTGGAGCCCAGGAGGGAGGATCAGCTATGATATTTGTAAATGATCACCATTTCAACATTTTTATTTTCTGCTGTCTGAAGTGTAGAAATCTTGTATGTCAGTTACATCGGGATTATGCCAATTGAAAGTGGTCTGATTTTTTTTGTTATATGGTGTTTTATTTAATGTGAGCAAGAGCATCAGACTTCTGACTGGTATTGATAGAGAATAAGATCACTTTTCTGAAAGAACAGTGTGTTTTTAACAACTTTATCCTTGTCTGTTGAAAAGTGATAAAGGGTGAAAGAATCATATAGGAGAAGAATAAAGTACATTTATGGATTATAGGTTCCCTATATTGGAATAATGACACTGAATTTCTGTTTCAATCTTGATCCAAAGAGGTTTTGAACTAATTTTTCTTTTTCTCTCATACTGATTTTCTCTTTCTGACCCTATTAAATAAATATTGAAGAGAGTTTTCAGACGGTAAAGAAGAATTTCTTTCTCTCTGAGCCTTTCTGCTTGTTTTTGGTAGATATGTTTTTTAGCTGTAAGAGGTTTCTTTCAGGCCTCTACTTTTAAATGCTGAATACTCAAATACATGCAAAGCAAATTGGAGGATTCATCGGACTCCCCAGGATCAGAGCAACTTTTTTTTTTTCAAATATGAAGTTATGATGCATTCCTGCAAATGTCACAAGAACAACTGACAGTTAGAATGGTAACAAATTCTCATGGATTTCATGTCAATATTTTAGAGTACTGTCTATTTATTGCCTATTTATATTAATATTTTTGAATGGACAAAACAGCACAAGTACCTATTCTTCTGAAAGTATCATCCTGTGTTCTATATATGTGCCTGCTATTTATGCAGAAAACACTTAAAAGCCTTTCTTCTAATTTACTTTCTCTTATCCTAATATTGTTCCTTTTATTTGTTCACTTGGCATCTTAGAAAAGCTAGCTGTGTTTTATTCTTTTTGTCAAAACAAGACAAAGCCTGTCAGTTCTCTCTCTATTAATATGCTATAGTAGCTGTTTGCTTCCTGGGGGATGTTTGCATGGCAGCAGCTCTTCTTTACCCCCGTGATCCGTGGATTTGTGAGTTTACAGGTGGAACTGTTAGCAAGGTACCCAGCTACAGGGGTTTTTCTGAAATAATATGCTGTCATTATGCTGGTATTATGTCAGCCAAAAGACCTGAGAATTGAAAAGCTGGCATCCAAAACAACTGGTGGTCTGGCAGTCTGTCTGTCCACCTATGGCAGGCATTCCTGGATCAGGTGTTGGGACATCTGCTGGAAATGGTGGTGTAATAAAACTGACCATTCGGTTGCTTCTCCTCGTTTTTGAGCTCACTCTTTTCTCCCTTCTCCTTTTCCTGACACGTGGCTGTAGCTGTGATAGTCTAAAGACTTGGCAAGAAGATTTTCCTGCCTGCAAACCTGTCTCGTGCTTCTGTGTCGGTTTGTCACTGCTCTGTGTGGTGTTGCCTGTCGCTTGGTTATTTGTATCTAATTGTTAATTTTCTTCTGCTCTTTGAAACATTTTCGAGTGAAACATTTTGATTCTAAATATTTTAAAGTTAGGGTGACGTTGACATATCACAAGTTGCGGGAGGTAATTCCTGCAATGGTTTTATGGTCACTTCTTGGCTGAACCACTGCACCTGAAATTCATATCAGATGCCTTTAATGTCGTGTAGCTTAGGGGAAGAATGAAGTAACTCATATGTGATATGTCTCTGAGTATTGTATTTTTTAATAAAAAACTTTGACTAGAACTACCAGAATGAAAGTTTTTTGAGGCAGTTAATCAAGATGTCAGTTAAAATATCACCAAATTTGAAATACAGTAATTTTGCTCTGCATAGCAAGTAAAAGCAGCTTTTTGTTTACAACAGACCAGCTTGAAATAGAGAGTCTGTGATTTTAAACACACTTTGTAAATTGTAAAACCTAGCAAAATTTGAAAAATTATTTAAGTAATTTTACAGAGAGATCGCTATTTAGGAAAGAGTAGTTTAAAAGTGAGGATGGCATACACATTAGTAAATTTTTTTTTAAGTTACCTGTATGGAATTAAAAAATGCTCTGTTGTAGGGAGGCTCATTTACTGAGAAAAGTATTTAAAAGAAAATAGAAATTCTCAAGTGTGGAGCCTTCAGAACATGGGGACGAGTGCTTGTGTCCTTTTTCTTTGATATCAATATGTTGGATATCATACTGAGGAGGAAAGAAAAAGGAAACAAAGGAAAATTGAAATTATAATTTCAAGTGAAATTACAAGATTTGTTTTGAAAAAGACATAAGTGCCTGATAAGTGCACTCAGTGGTGTGTTTTTTCTAACTGAAATTAAGACTGTAACTCATTCTGTCCGTCAGTAAGAGCAATAGTCATTTTAGTACCTTTTTTTTAATTTTTAGGAGAAAATTACTCTTTCTGTGGTATTCTTGATTTAAGAAATATGAGCACTCTTAATAAAGTATCTTTTATTTTTCTTATTTCTCTAAGCATTTAACCTGTTATAATTACTTCACAAAGTCTTAAAGCACCTGTGAAAACCATACAAGTCCTTTGCTTAAAGAAGTAGGAAAAGGAATGAAGATCTCTTTGAACCTTCCCTTCTTCCCCAGAGTTATATAAATTCATATAGTGAAATCATGGCCTTTTGAAATAGTTTTTCCAATCTGTGCAGTACTATTCATGAAAAGTAAGCTTAGAGATAGCAAAATCTACTTATTGAATGCTTTGCTACTCATTGTAAACTGCAAGAAAATAGGCAAGTATTTAAGTTCATACTCTACAGATGCTACTATTCCTTTAAAAAACTTTCAATCTTAATCTATTACTGGTTTACAGAGGAATTCACATATCTCGAGGCAAAGAATTTAATCTGTTTTCCTTTCAGTTTATTGTCATTATTCAAGACAGTGGATAGAGCAGGTTGCTTTGAAAGATGGCACAGGATTGAATTGCGAAAATGAAATGCACACAGATACCTGGGCTTTGTGTATTATAACAGACAGATACCTTAATTATTAATTTCCTGATTAAGTAGCTTGGCATATAGAGCAGATATCTCTCCAAGATAGTTGTACATAAAATATATAGAAAAGATTGCATTTGTGGATTTACATAATTCCATAGTTAACAGAGTGAAATCTCAGGCTGATTTATGCAACTTTTAAGATGGAGTTGTAGTATCAAGAATACCCAGCTTCTGCAATGATATTTATTTGACAGGAATAACTGTTGTACTACCTTGGAGTATGTCCAACCGAAACACTTTAACCTCACCATGGTGAAAAGAAAAAAAAAGGGAAAAAACTGCACATTTGTTAATCAGAAGGAAATAGGTATATATTCTGCTTCATTGTATTTGGTGTATTGAATGACAAGGAGTTCAGTAGCATTAAATATACAGTGGAATAGAAATTAAGATCATGTCTGAATCTTTTTAATAACATTTGTACCGATATCTAATGAAGAAGAAATATAATACTAAAATGCAAATAGAAATTCTAATTAAAAGTAGATTTGTGTCAGTGAAAATTTACTGTCTCTCACAAGGTAGCTCTTGACTTAAGTTAACATAAGAGACTGGCTTCTCTTGTGTCCTCATTTTAAAATTCTTGGAATTAAAGTTGCATACAGCATAAAGAGTTTCCTCAGTCAGAGGGGAGAAGAGAAAATCTTTATCCGCAGACAGTGAAAAACTAAATTTTATGTGAATTTTTTCCTTTTCAAACTTCTAGCTTTTAATAATAATTTGTTCTAAAGGTGGCCTAGCTGCAATTTCACTGTATGTCTATTTAGAAGAGAAGGAAAAATGTAGCTTTATCTAATCAATGGACTTATTTCTTTATTTCAGTGAAAGCAAGTAGAGTTCTCATGTTTTAAAGATGTTGCTCTTCATTGATCATAAATTTGTGAAGACTACATTTGCAAACGTGTCCTGAAGGATTAACAGAGTTCAGGTTCTTACAGAAAATCAGGAATGGCAGTTCTTTTCCATGAGTGATATTTTTGTCAATAGTGCCTTCACCAGGTGGCCACGTGGCTGCTCTCAGATATGCTAATGGTAGCTAAAGGCGTAAGGTGGATGTTCTGTTCACACAGGTAGGGCTTATTCACATTTCTGCGACTACATTTCCTAGAGCTGCCTCACAGATAGAAATACCTGTGCTGCTATGGGTCCATCCAATGCAGCAAATTGGATGCACAAGGGAATAGGAGGGATTATGCTTTGAAATGTCTCATATGCTGTACACTAAGTCTAATATTTGGCACATAAACCCTTCCTATGTCACCAATTACTTTCAGTAAAAGTAAGTTTATTGAGGATGGAAAAGGTGGACCTCAAGGGTCCACAAACTGCCAAATTTGCCCTTGTTTGCCTTTTAAATCCAATCTGTGTAGAGGATGCTTAAATAAATATGTACATGACAATATTAAAAGACTGTTAAATGTGTTGAAAGACAATAAAAATATTCCCTTAGAAACCATAAATTCAGAATTTCCCAACTCAGAGGTATTTTCCCTGCTCTCCAGGTTTTGGGGACATCCTGTTCCATATAATACCTGCAGGAGGAAATAGGGGAGGAACTTGAGGCTTTGTGAGGAAGAATAAGGCATGGGGAAGCAATTCAGCATTGTTGCTTTACTTGGTGATACTGGCTTTTCCTTCCTGAATCCTTGCTACAGAAATAGTACGTTATGGGCATTGTTGCTACAAGGTGTTGGTCTTTTAGCTGTGACATGTAATCAGGCCTGTGGAACGTTCATTCCCTTACTAGTTCAGCAGTCTGCCAAATTTGAAATGATTAACACTTTATAACTGGCTAGATATGGACCAAAGACAAAGGAATTCCCCACTTCCAGAGTTTTCTCTGATGAATTTATAAAGCTTTTTCTGAGATAAATGTTAGAGCTATAAGAAAAAAACCCAAATATAAACATAGACCAGAGTAGAAAGTCAGCTTTAGCAGAGGAGTTTTAAAATTCTTAAATTTAATGTTTAGTTTTTATATAAAGAACAAATTGTAGGTGTTTAGACTACATATTGCTGGCATATAATTGCGAGGAAAACATTTG
Organism: Rhagologus leucostigma; assembly: GCA_013397725.1. Taxonomy (NCBI): domain Eukaryota; kingdom Metazoa; phylum Chordata; class Aves; order Passeriformes; genus Rhagologus; species Rhagologus leucostigma. Next base: position 1,189,320 of record VZTD01004439.1, read on the forward strand.
GAATAGTCGAAATGCACAATAAATTTACAATTCAATGAAGCACCCTTTTGATATGAACACCAGACCTCCCGACTTTGATTATGCCTTTTCATATTTAGATCATGATCACAGAGTTAGTTTTATGCAAACTCTGCTATTTCTGTATGAATGCTAGTGAAATAAATAATACTCAGTATTTATGATTATTAGCAATTTGTGTGTGTAATGGTACAACAATTTTATTTAAAATACATGTTGCTTTATGTGTAAGTCTGAAATACAAGTGCTTTATAGAAAATATTGAAGTTGGTACTGGTACTATGCAGTATAACTTAAAGTGGTGAATGCTTGGCTAAGGGAGTGAATCTCTTCAAAATGATCACATTTCACTGTGACCAGCAAGAATTGAGGCTTTGGTGCAGTTTATTTGTTGGTACTCGTTCTGCAGGCTGCTGTATACCAAAGATGATAATAGAAAAACATTGGTTCTGGTTATAAAGCACACAATTATATGTGTATCTGGGTTTTAATAAGAAGTGGATAGAACTACATAATTCCAAATGGATGGAAAAGAGTGAACTCTCAAGACTAGGTAGATGTTCTCTAACAATCAATTGTTCACTTTCCACTGTGTTGGTTTTTTGAGGGTGGAACTGCTCCAACTCTATTTGTTAATTGCTGTTTTATTTTCTCTCTCTAGCCATTTGTTGTAATGGATTGTGGTTGCTTTTTCAGCACAGATGAGAAACAGTAGCAACAGAATTTTGTTCTTGTTCTGTGTGATGATTATTTTTTGTAACTCCGCAGATGTATTTAGTGTAGTGAAAAAGCAAGTGCACAAATCCAGGCTTTGCTACAGACTGGAAAACTGCCTGTCCCATTTTAGTTCCTTGCTCAGCACTTTCTTTCACAGGAGTACGATACTATAAAATGAAATGTTTCTATGTCTGTTAGTGCTTGTACAATGGCTTTCAATTTAAATGTGAAAGAGGTTCCTGGGCGTAATTTTCACCCATGATAAACAAACCAAAACTAAACAACAAAAACCAAACCCCACAATTTTTCTTAAGGAAGCCATCTATCCATTTGGTCTTTGGGATGCAGGCCCTTGCAGCATTTGGTATACTTTAGCATCAAGTAGTTTTCACTGTTTCCTGCTTTCATTGTGTCGAGGCACATCCAGGGATCTGGGAGACTTCAGAAAGTCTGAATTTAAGGAGGTTGGGTTTTCAAAGAGGGTTTCTGTTCAACTTTTTTAGAAAGCAGGACAGCTTGCACACTTGCACCAGTTGATTTACATTGCCAGTGTGAGAATGTATTAGCAGGAGTGAATCCTTGGCAAGAAAATTTGGTTGCTGTCTTGTAGACTGAGATTTAGTAGAGGATGGGCAGAGCTTCTATGGATATATGCCCAGGAACTAACTGTTATCAATAAAAGTTGTAACCTGATATATCATTCATGTACCCTCCATTAGAATCAATTACGTTATTTACATTATTTCTGTAATGCACCACTTGATCTCAATTAGGGTTGGCCCTGACACCACTCTAAAAGTGGAGACGCTTCCATCGATTTCCACAGCGCAAAACCAAAGCTGCCTTCAACACGTCACACTCAAAGAGCGTCTCAATAATTAAGTAGGGGGAGCATTTTCTCCTTTTAAGTAAACAAACAAGGTGCTTACGTTTAAGGAGGCATTATGGTCATGAGGAATCTGGAACCTCCCTATCTGAATACCGTTCTTGAAATTTCCATATATAAGTGTCAAGTTGGTTTGCAAGGCTTTGTGTGCCTTTGCAGAACGTTGGATGGAGCCCGTTTCCTGACCTGTGGCTTCATAACACTTGATTCTCTACTGCTTCTTCTGTCCTGATATCTGCAGTGTATCATATGCAAGGATAATTCCAGGTTGACAAATGCTGTGAAATCCTTGGATGGCTGAAGCCACATATCTTATGAAGCAGTGGAGTATCTTGATACTGACAGAAAAATGCGGGGGGTTTGAGTAGGCAACAGTGATTTATTCAGCTAACACTAGGTGCATTGGCTTCTGTAGCTGTGTTGACCCCTTTATATCCATATAAAAATGAAGCAGAACCTTGACACTCATAGTCTTGAAGACTGTCCCTATTCTGTAATCTCCTATTAATCGAAACTGCCACAGTTTTCAAGGAACGCTGATAATCTAACATGGCTTCCTGTATAAAATAGGTCATTGGGTTTAGCTGAACTAATTTTTCTCAAATACCATAGCCATTGTATTGTTTTCACTGTCCCACATTATTTAAATATATATATGTAGTAGCACAGAATCTACCACATTTCACAGGAAATATTTCCAGCAGTGAAATGGTCTCCCTGTTGTAAATATGTCTTCACACCTGAGCTGATCTACTTCCACTTTATTTTTCTTTGTTTCAGCCCTGTGTTACCTGCCTTATTTCCCTGCTGCATATAGGTACTTTTGTGCTGTGACAGTTTTCCACGTCGTTGTTAACTCAATCATTTTGAATCCTTTGTAATTTCCTGTGGACTGTATTTTCCAGTCTTTTGGTCACTCTTGCTGATCTTCCTTGTACCTTCTCTAACTTTTCTCATCCTTCATTGTCATTATTTTTTTTAAAAATTTTATATCCTTCTTCTGTGCAGATTACATTATTAAATGTTAATGTTTAGCTAATAATCCACCAGAAGCATACAAGATTTTTCCAGAGGTATTTAGACTATTCAGCTTCTTTTAAATTAGAAGGCTCGAATTTCAATTCAGAATACATCTGTGTGTCCTGAAGAGTGACCTGATAAACACTAATATAAAAACAAGTATAATTTGGGTACGTTATGCAAGACTTTAACTACTGGCTTTTAAGAATGCACATTCCAAGTTCAGCTGTTTCATCTTCGTGGTTTTTTTCTGCATCTCCTAGGTCAGTTAATACACAGATCTCCACCTAATTATCCCTGATTTCCAGTGTGATGTAATTGCTACTAACTTCTGGTGACCTTAGTAGGACCTATATCAACATTTTACTGTGGAAAAATCTTGGACTGATTCTTCAAAAAAAAATCTCAAACTCAAAAAAAAAAAACCTCATCAGCTTTAGTCTATCTATGATCAGACTGTATTGAATGGTATATTTCTTTATAACGATTTTATGGCACTTTAATATCTTTCGGACTAAGAGGAGTAACTAAAATTATGTAGATTAATACTATGAAAATATACGAGAATATGTGTTGCTTTCTTCTGGAAATCAAATCCTGTGGGGCTTGTTGTGTGGTGTTTAAAGTAGGCAAGAAATACAGTAAAGGAAATGTTGCCTAAAACAGATAACTTGATATATACATTCACTATCCCAGTAAAAGTGAGAAAAAGATCCATGAAACACCTGTGCTGTACACACAGAAAAGTCAAGAAAGAGCAAGTTAGTTTCCCATGAAAGTGTATGTGGAATCCATTAGTGGGTTCAGATGAACTTAATGAGGTAATTTTTTTAATAGACATCAGTGTAGATTAGTGTAACATAACTTATCTAGGAGAAACGGAAATGGAACAAGTAAATGGGTTGCCATAATATTTAAAAAACACTTAAATTGCTAGGAAACCGCTGAATAATTTTCCTGTGAAGAAATATAAACAAAGCAAAACAAACATTAGGCATATTTCAAGTGGTGCTGAAGAAATTCTGTCTCTTCTGAAGATACTCCATATAAAAGGATACTCATGGGAGATTTTTAACTACCTGCATCTCTGTTGAGTAGCACTTTCAGCAAATTAGCAAGGAAATTCATAAATTACAGAGTAGTCAGACTTGCTGAATGGAAAGTAGGGGATCCCAAAAGAGACATCCTGAGTCCATTTCTTGCTGACATGAAAGTGAATGAAAATAGGGGAGATTGGAGGACTATATCATTAGTAACCAAAAAGTGAGTTCATGTCAGAAAAGAATGCAATCTACTGATTAATTTAAGGCTGTAATTTCAGGAGGAACAGAAGATAACCACAGTGAATAAAGAACAGTGAAAAGGTAGTGTTAAAATCCAGAAGGAACATCCATGTATTTTCCTGGAATGATTAAGAACACAGTGTGTTTTTGTTCAGGTTTTAAAAAAGAGTTTGAGTTAGAAGTAAATGAACTTTTGGAATACTTCAGTTGTGCTGAAGGGATGTTACATGAAAGGCCAATATTTAAAGCAGCTTTGATGGGGAAGATGAAATTCAGAATTAGATCATGTGTCAAGAATTGTAAGTCTCCAAAATTCACTGTGGTTATAAGTACTTGAAACATGAAGTCAAACGTGACAGCTGTGAATGGGGCAGGAACACAAATATGTGGTCTTCAGAACAGCTTTTACAGGGATGATTAGCAGATGCTTCAGAACTGAATGCAGGGAATAGGGATATCCTGGAGTAATGTCCCCAGTTCTGGTCAGCACATTTCAAAAAATATGTGGAAAGACTGGAGAGGGTCTCAAGAAGTGCCACAAAGATGAGCAGAAGAGTTGGGTGATTTGCCCCATGTCAAAAGACTGAAGCAGTGTAGGGTCTTTTCTCCCTGGTGAAGAGAAGACTCGGGGGAACCTCATCACAGCGTTCCTGTACTTAAAGGGCGGCTACAACAGGACAGAGGCTCTTTCTTCACAGGGGCCAACATGGAGAAGACAAGGAGCAACGGGTGCACATTGTACCAGAAGAGGTTTTATATTGATATAAGGAATAAACTTGGTAAAATGAGATCAGTCACTGGAATAACCTCCCCAGGAACATGGTGGAGTCCCCACTGCTGTAAGTTTTCACAGTGCCATTGGACAGGGTGCGAGGTAATCCCAGGCTCCCTTTCCCATAAAACATTAGATCAGCTGATCTTCTGAGGTCCCATCCAACCCGGACTTCTAATGAAAAGCAAATTGGAGAAAGTCTAGGAGAAAATGTTGATTATCATAAAGACATTTAAATTTGTCAAGTAACTGTATCATTACAGACCACAGTCTCTGATGTGTGAAAGGTGCAGGGTATGTATGGCTGAGTTTGGGCGTCTAATGCAGTTAAGAGGCGCTAGAGAAGAAAGCGGAGAGAGAGAAAAACAAAGAAAATTTTCCTTTCCTAAAGCATCTGTTTTGAAGCATTTGAAATGAGAATGGAAAGATCAGCGTCCGAGGTATTTTGATTATCCGTTGTGTTTTGTTATTTTAATGTGTTTGTTAATAATCATTTGTGCTTAGGACCAAGTATCCAAAATGATTATATGTGAGGGTTGGGGTTTTTTTTCCCCTGTGAAATATCTAACTGCTTGCTTTCCTTAATTGGAATATTTGGTTTCATAAATCTTTTTTGGTGATGTAACACCAAGGTGCGAACATTTGCTCCCAGAAAACTGTGTGATGGGGAAAGGAGTTTTCTGGGCTCTTTTTTTCCAGCAACAGCAAATATTAATTTCTCTGACAGTTATTTAGAACGTGTAAAGCAATACAGCACTCCAAGGAAGACCAACAGCATTCAGGCACAGAAATTGATATGCTGAGGGAAAACGTCTGTTTTTTTCCTGAACAATAACTATAAATATTTGAAGAGTATAAATGCTAAAGCACAAAAGCACAAGGGGAGTAATGCGATGGGATTACTAAAGTGAAAATTTAGATTGGATGAGTTTTAGGAAAAAATGATTGACAGTGAGAATAGATTATGTAGTGGAGCACTTTCCCCAAGGTATTGGTGAAAGCCCTGTATCAGTCTTCACTGAGATACTTCAGAGTAGATTGTATAAAGAAGCAAAAGCTATTCTGCAGGGAAACATGCTGTTCTTGGAGAGCTGTACTGGAGGACTTAATAGATTTGCTACAAGTCATTTCTGTGAATCATTTAGAGATGTGTTACGGATTTTTTTTCTCATTGAAAGTAGTTCTATAACGTTTCCCACTCACCCTACTCAGTGGATCATAGTGAGTTTGTGTTCATCACAGACTTAGTAAATCAATATCCCATAACCGTATTTTATATACATTATTCATTACACTTTTGTGAAATAAAATGTTTTAAAGAGGAGGAGGAAATTGGGAAGTGTGAAAGATGTAGGATGTTTGTGTTCTGGCACGGGGAGTGTGTGAGGAGGGAGTTCTGGAAGCTTACAGACCCAGTGACGTGATTTCACTGTGACCTGAGTTTCATCCTTTATTCCTAGTATTTTTCTTCCTACATTTCTAAAAACTGTAAGTTTTCTGGGTACTAATATTGTCTTAAAAGTACGTAGCTTGGAAGGATCCAAAGGAAATGATCACAGAAGGTGTTAGGAGTATACTTCCTTAAAAGACGTGACCTTCAAAAAGAGCACTTTGTCTCCCGGATTTAACAACATTTCTTCAAGAACTTGTGGATGTTTTGTGTAGGCACAAACTGGACAAAATCTTTGGAGACTGAGAGTGCAGAAGCCCAGAGAACTGGGTCATCACAGGGAGTTTTTTAAGTATTTCAAGAATTAATTCCTTTTCACTGCATGTAACATCCTGAATATTTACCTTTGAAACACCAGTGGGAAGGACACTCATTTGATACTGAATAGCCCTTGGTGTTCACAAACTTTTGATGTAGGCCTCCTGCTGTGGAGGCTGGAAGTGATGTGTATTGAGTTATCAGCTTCATATTATTCCTTTTCACTTTCAAAAAATATGTATGAGGAAAAGTACTCATGGAGGCCTTTTGGAACCTTGGTGTGGACTTGAACATCACTGGTCAATTGTGTCCATGTTCTTTTCCTTGCTCTTTTTTTTCCTCTGCCCATGCCAGACTTGGAAACAACTGAATTTCCTGAGCCTCTAGATGGGATGTTTAAAATAATTATCATAAGGAATTACTATTACAACATGTTCCTTTCCATTAACGCCATTCTTATGGAGAGTGTTTATTTTGTGCTCCAAAGACAGAAAAAGAAATTTTAGTCTTCTTTCCTTCTCGTTCCATTTGCCCTGTGTGCATGTGTTTTTCAGATGATACAAGGTGCAGGTCAGCTACTGCTTTGTTCATAAATATTCATACCTATATAGTTGTGGGGGGGGGAAATAAGTGACAGGTTAGCATAAATTAAATATTCAGCACAACTCAGCAACATCAGGATTGAAATGGAAATATGCAAGATACAGGAAAAGCTGTTCCAAGAAAATGTTTGAAAAGAAAATACTTCTCTATATCTCATCTGTCACTATATTTGGGGGAAAAAGCCAGAATATTATGCTGTGTGTGAGATAAGGCAAATTAAAAAGATTGCAAAATGCAGATTGGATTTCAAGAGCCAGCCAATAAACTGACAAAAGTAGCTGGAACCTGGCAGGAAGATTTTGATGAGTCCTGTTCCTCCAGAATTATAGAACAGAAATTCTCGAAATGTCATTTTCCCAGACGTTGTAAGGCTGCAAACCTGGTTTGAGAGTGATGTTTAGATGTTTGTTGCCCATATTCTCTATTTCTTTAGTCAAGATTCTCTTTCCCTTACTGGAAATATTGAGGGTCTTTTTTAGGTCATTTAATTCAAAACCGTAGAGAGTAAGTGGACTCTGTTCCTGTGATTTCTTGCACATTGACTAGGGATACATTGTATTAGCAACAGCAATTTGATGATGTATTATACTAACAGATAAGATCATAAAGTTCTGTGAGAACATGTTACTGTAATGCATCATCAGAGTCCAGAATTGGCTGGTAAAATTGACAAGCGTGAACACCTAGATGTCAGCTTCCTGGTCCTTCCAACCTTTGCTCACAAGATATACTCATTTACCACTGCTGTTATGATACTCGTTTCTGTTGGAGAGATGTCTGTTAAATCTGTCACGAGCTGTCAGATTTGTTCCGTGCTTTTTCAGCTGAGAGTCTGCTTTTAGGAACACTCACAAACATAATTGAGTTTGAGGAAATGGCATGAAACTGAGTCAGGGGAGGTTTAGGCTGGGTATAAGGAAAAGATTCTTCACCCAGAGGGTGGCTGGACACTGGAACAGGCTCCCCAAGGCAGTGGTCACAGCAGCAAGCCTGACAGAGTTCAAGAAGGGTTTGGACAATGCTCTCGGGCACATGGAGTGACTCTTGGGGTGTTCTGTGCAGGGCCAGGAGTTGACTGCTTGATCCTGATGGGTCTCTTCCAACTCAGCATATTCTGTGATAATTCCTAATAAGACAGGAATTAGATCATTTGATTCTGTTTGTTCTGTTAGGTTTGGGGCTTTTTTTATATAAAATCTATACTGTTGTAGAGGAAAAAGACCCCACGAAACAAATGTTCTTTCCAAGACTTATTCCAAGGAGTTTCATATGGGTAAAAGCAACTGAGGACTGAGATGCTTCTTTGCCATTTAGATGGTGCATATCTTCCAAGTTTTAACTGGACAGCTTGAAAGCAATAATGAGACAAGAATTATTTCTGTACTTCCAGATAGTAAAGATTAAATAGATGCTTTAAAATATTTTAATGAACAAGATTTGTAGAAATATAAAAATCCATATGTGCTTATTGAGCCAATCCCAGAATCATCTAATTGCGAAATTAAAAATACAGTTATTTAACTTTTTTACAATTGTTTCAATATGTTTAGCTGGAAGCTAGGTTGATATTTCCACCAATTTTTCCTAAAACATATTTAGCATACATTTCATAAGAATCAAAATGATGCTAAAAAAAATCTAAACCAGTTACTAAGTCAATTACCTAAATATTTTAGTGTTTTAGTATGCTCAAAAGATCATACTTTCATTCAAAAGTCAATAGTCAGTTTTTCAGGTATTTGCAGCTCTAGATATGTATCCAGTCTAAAAAAGTGCTTATTTTGATATCAACTGAGAATTGTAGCTTGTACAAATTTGTTATTTCTTTAGTTATATGTACAGCTCAGATATCTTCAAACTTGCAAATTATAAGGTTATACCCAGGAAGAGAACTATAAAATAAATTGAAAATTCAGTGAGGTGACTTATGTGGTTAAAAGCTTCAGTAGTTTGGCTCAACTGTGAATGTGCAAACAAAATGATCAGCATATCTGACACATTAAAATTTTGCAGAAATCCTTCTTTTGTATCTGAGGGATCCATTATTACCAGTTTCAAGAACTGAAATGCTGATACAATCTAGCTGGTGAGAAAAGCTCTGATGAGTATTGTTTCAGCTAAATAAATATAATAGAGATGAGCAGGAGCACACTATTTTTTTTTTTTTTTCTTTTTTCCCCTCTGACCAAAGAAATAAATTAAAAATTCTTGGTACTTTAAGATGTCCTGGAAATTGGTGCCAGTTTAGGGGTAGTAACCTATGATGCAATCCGTTGTGTCAATGATAGAGATGAAAAATGTAGTGTTTTACAGTCTCCAGTTCAGTTATGAAGCCAAACTTAGCTAAATAATGGATAAGAGCAGATACTCCAAGTCAAAATAAATCACATTAATCAGTATGCCAACCTTTCTTTATGTACAGGCTCAGAGGAAGTTGTTAGAAAGCATAAGACTTGTCAAGTTTGTCATTCCTGTGAGACAGATTTAGAAATAACTTGAATTACAGCAAAAATCTTGCCATGAGACCGCTGTATCTGTTAAGTAAGATTATTAATATCAATGGCTACTAGGAATTTGAGTTACAAAGCTCGTGTTTTGAAAGTGTATTGCCACAGTCAGCTAGGGGCCAGGTTTCACAAGATCAAATTATGAATGTTACAATTTCTGAGAGCAACATTCCTCCTGTCAGCCTCTTGGTGTTTTTCATCTTTGTGAAGCACCTGTTTGAAAGCCAAACACTTCCAAAGGCTGGATGAAGCCATGGGTCTGACTCCAGTCCACCAGATAGAGTGAGGCCTCCTGGTTTCTGCTGACATCACACAGGTACACACAGCAGGATTTAGTCGCATGCCCTGGTATTATTTATTGGTATATGTCAAGATTAATACCTTATTATAGGTATTCTTTCACAGTATTTTTTTTTGTGCTTACTAAATATTGTATTCAAATCTATGTTTTCAGTCAGAATGAGACTATTAACTTATTTTCTGTTGAAAGGTAAATGCTTTTATTCTTTGTGGGTACAATAATGGTGAGGCCCACACCGCACTGATTTTTGCCTTCTTATCTTTTATCTACTCCTGAATTAAAGTTTTTATTAGTCATCATCAACTGCTTACTAATTAATCCTGAATCAGCCTTTATATAAGAGGCTTTCTCACAATCATTAGCCAGTACAAGTCACTTCAGCATGGCTAAGGCCTCACTACAGAGAGAAGAATCTTGAAAGTAATTTTGTCAGACTTTTCCAAAGATAATGAATTCTACAACTCTTTGCATAATCTTGTATTGTTTTGTGAAATGGAGTTGTACTGAGATGAACACAAGCAACAACAACTAGCATAGATGTGGCCACCTAAATTCTTTATTTAGGTTTCATGTATACCCTTTATGATTTTTTTAATATATGTATAATTCAGCACATGCCATGTGTAGTCACAAGAAAGCATTTTAATGAAAATAGAAAATAATTTTTGCCTGACACTTTTGTCCAAGGAAAAGCCTATTTTCCTCCCACTTTTATGAAGTGGTATTTGAGAACATTTCAAAATATGTTTTATATTTAAAGTAACTTCAAGTTCAATTGCTTATTTGAAATGAAAAAAAAAAATCCAAAAAATCTAATGGTGAAAACAAATGTCAGAACATTGCTGAGACTCTCAATTGATGTACCCAAAGACATAGGGAAGCGATAAATGCTTAATTGCACTGTCTACACTTTACACAGAATTACTTCTGTTCGCAGCCATTTAAAAAACCCCAAAACACTGTGAGGAGTGTTTATTGTGGCAGACACACTTAATCAAAAAATATTTTGCAGAACAATATACTTTTAAAAGTTTGCCTATGTGTTAAATTGCAGTAAGCCAGAATGACTTGTGTAAAGGTACTTGTTGGCAGTTCATTTTGTATGGCAAGCTGCTCTTCTGGAATCGTTTTAGATGAACATTGTTATAGTATTATATGGTTTTTTCTGATCATCTCTCAGAAGAATTGATTTTGCTTGAGGCTGAGGACCTCTCAGTACCACATCAAAGGTAAATTGTATTGTCTGACATTGCTTTAACATTAAGCTGACACCAAAGTCTCAGGCTTGGGGGTCATCAAGCAGAATCAAACGCTTTAAACACCATACTTGTGTGCTCTGTTGCATTCTCTCACTGCAATGAGATGGCATGTCTTGAAAACCAAATAGCACATTCCTCTTCCTTATCATTATGGTGGTAATTAATTTTAATGAGTTGAACCAGTCTATTTTGGAGGACAGCTATAACCTCAATTAAATTTATTAACATAAGCCTGGCCCACAGGTAGTCTGTGGTTAGAGATGCCTTTAAATATAAAAGAGATGCCTTAGAAGTATCCCATTAATGAATTATTTTCTTGAAAATGTCTATATGCTTTTAGCCACACATGTTATGAACTATACAGAGCAGTTTTTTGCTGCTGGAAGAGCCCTGCTTTTCCTCGTGCTTCTCTGCATAAGTATTGTTTCTTCATTTGTCATTTCAGAAAATATAGGCTGTATAGAAAAGGAATGTGAGCACAGAACCGAGTGCAAAGGAACGCAGTGGCAGCAGCCTCGAGCTGCACCTTTCTGTCATTGAACAATGGTGAGGGAAAAGCTGCCTCTGAATAACATGTAGTGGTTTCATACCTCGTGTTGCAATTATAGTAATAACCTTGAATGCAAAAGTACCACAGAAAACTTATCTTCCAATTGTCATAGGTGTCTGAGAAGGCAAAGGTTGTTTCAAAACACTGATGTGAAGAGTTGCTCATGTTGCAGTACTGGAAAGCTAAAAGGATGCATTAAAAGGATTATGAGCATTCAAAAGGAATTGCAGGTGAAGGTAGGGAAGGATTTTCCTGGATGTGCTCCAGGAATGTGCCCGGTATAGTGAATGGGTGGGAATTTGACTTTTGTTTTTATTTTTAAACTATTTATCTATCTTGGTAGAGCAGAATTTAGCCAACCACTGCGTAAATTACTGCTATATTAATATCACAGAAGATCAGAGAGCTGTTAAGCTAAGGGGGAACTGTGCTGGCTCTCAGAATGGCAGAAGCAAAGTTTCTGCAGCTTGTCAACAAGGAGCCAACTTCACTGAGCCAATAGTCAGCCAACAGAGCTGAGAGAGAATGGGGTTTCTCTGTGGAGGCTGGCCAAAAGTTCATAAAAGAGGGCCATTTTCCCCTCAGTGGAATAGAAGGTTCTTTCAAACCAGGAATTGGGAAACGGAGATGAATCCAAACAAGAGAGCAGCTAAAAACACCCAGAGCCAAGAGCCAGCTATTCAGCTAGAGGCTGGAGTAACCTATACAGGTGAGAGAGAAGAGGAAGAAAAAGCCAGTTGAGTGTTATTATTCTGGAGAAATAATAAGTTAAGAGTCATAAGTTGGCAGCTACTAATAAACTTACTGGAGAGGCTGAAGTAAGGAAGGAAATCTAGTGAGGGAAGGAATAAACCTCCCTTGTTTCACCAAAGGATGTGGGGAATTGACATTCTGCATTTAATTTGAAGCCTATGGTTCTTTTCCTATGTTTTCAATCATGTTTAATATGGAAAAAATGTTTGTTCAAATATTTCAGGTGTTCAGGGTTAGGTGTGTTTGTAACTAAATTTTTTTTAACAAGTTTCTGTTAGTTTGTCTTCAGATCTCTGACCTCCCCTACTTGAATTATGTTGAGCTCATTTTATCTTTTCTTTTTAATTTGAGATTCACTGTTTTTCTCTTTTTGTGACAACTTCCACTTTAACTTATATGACTCCTACCCTAATGAAAGGTCACTCAGATTTTAAGTACATCTGTCATGTTGCCTTCAAATGCACTTGAGTTGAGATGTTCTTTAGAACATTAATTTTTGCATATATATTATCTTTTCTTTTTTTTCATTATTTGCTTCTGTATTTTCTGACCTTGAATTTAAAGCTTTAAGTGCTAAAGATAGGGAAAATCTAGCATATAATGAATATTTTGCTAAAGAAATAAGCCTTGAACCCTACAATGGTAATGATTGTGTTCTGCTTTACAGTACCTCTTTCTTGTAGTCCTTAAAGAGTTCTTTTGCTTGATCTTGGCTGAGAATGGTTAATGGAGAAAGAGGAAAAACAGCACATTTCTGACTTTGCGGCAGAGTTAGTCTTTGGTAACTCTTACTGCACTGTGAAAGAAAGAAGAGGAAAAAGCTGAAATCCAGCCCAACAATTGAGTCTCCTGTAGCCCTTTCCTTTCCCAAACAGTCACTGGAGGTAGCACATAATTTGTTTTCTTTCTTAGACTGTATACAATATATTAACGCAAAGCGGCTTTTGCCTTAAATAACACATTTTGTTTTCCTTTCGGTGGTTCCTGTTTCTCTTGTTTTTGTTTCATGACTTATGTCTTGGTAAAAGCTTTATCTTTACTAGGGAGCCAATAGAGCTTTTGTGGAACCAACTTGTCCCTAAATTTTGCAATTTAGCTGTTGCCAAGAAATTTCTATGAGTCCTTGCCATGGGAAGTAAAAAAAAAAAAAAAAAAAAAA
>VZTD01004439.1:1202876-1342670 GCA_013397725.1 Rhagologus leucostigma
AAAAAAGGGAAAGGAAACTTGAACCCTTTTCTTAAAAACAGAAAGCATAGCAACCACAGTCAGAAACATTTAGCAGTCTGGCAGCAGACAGCAGGACATACAAAGAATAACAAAATAGTCTATTGAAGAGAGGAAAAAAGATCTTCAAAAGACTTGTGTCCACAGCAGGGTGAAAAATATAACAATCCCATTATCAATGTTGTTAGAAAAAAAATGTTGATTTCCTTTTTTTCCTGAGTTCTGCCAATATATCATGTTAAACGATATTCCAGTAACTCGGAACATAAAAAGGTATTTTCTGGCATGCCCTTAAATTGTCTCTATTCAGGCAGTCAAAGTAGGAGAGAAAAGAAACAAAGAGTTCTGGGATCCACATTCAAAACTCCAGCAGAAAAGACTAGTTGGCCTAGAAACTGAGCTGTCATGACTGTATTAATCCTGCAAATAGGTGACATGCACTAAACTGAGGTGACTTTCCCCATACTGCGCAGGGAATCTAAATTCACACTCTCAATATACCTATAACTTCGTTTCTGTCAGCACCGGTTTTGTTCCCACAGCTGTACGTATCCATTAACAATATTTTTATTGCCTTAGAGTAATTAATATATCTGCTTTGTGTACTGAATTGTTAGTTATTTTTAATACTGGGGGTTCTTTTGGGGTTGTGTTTTTCTGGTTTGGTTTGATTTTTTTTTTTTCCCCTCCATTCTTTTTACATCGTTATTTGGGGGTAGGAGAGTGAGGATTTTCAGACAATCTACAGTGGAAGTTCAGGTGTGCTCTTGAAATCATAGTGAAATTCCCTATGGTTATGGTAATTTTAGCCTTTTTTTTTTGTACCCATTTTCCTTCCTAGAATTTGCAGGGATATGATAATTAGCAGTTTAAATAGAGCATAAATTTGTGTGCATTAAGTATGCCTGCTTTGTGTAAACAGAAGTTTTCCAAATGCCTGATGTGCAATACATCCTGTTATATTAAGGAAGGGGAGTGCAGAAAACGTCCATGTTGCTTAGTTACAGAAACAACAAACATCACAAATTTGTTGTCTTTAGTTAGCCATGTAGTGTGGCATTAAAGCAATTGCCAAGTACATTATCAGGGCATAGGATGCTATGCTTTTGTGTTCACCCTGAGACACGGATTGTTCAAGTTCAGCTTTTATTGTGTGCAGCTTTTGAACAGATTGGGTGCATTTTGGTTTTTTGTCTGAATGATCAGTGTGCTCTGTACTCTGTAATTGCAGAGTAGAAAGTCAGAACTATATCATACCTATTTTCCTTAAAAATAAAATGGTGGAATGACACCCTATAGGAAATGTGTCTCTAAATGTGTCTGATTTTGGATGAAGCTTCACTAGATTTTGTGCTGGTAATGCAAAATTTAGTCTTCAAGCAAGTTTCTGCCCTGTGAGGAGATTGTGTATCCAATTTACAGAGAAGCAAGGAGAAATTAAGTTCTCTGTGAGGCATTTAGGTGCAGGTTAAACCCAAATCCCTGGATTACTGGTCCTGACTTCCTAACACAAGAGTCATTATAATGGTTTTCTTCTTTCTACCTTAGGCCGAAGCAGTCTGTGGAGAGAATGTCTGATTTTAAAAATATACTTGTTATATATAAAGCTATAAACAGCAGACCAAGCAGCAGAACAAAGCACATAGTCATACTGTATGAACAATATGTTTGCCTTGGAAAACCTGTTTAATATTTTTCGAAAGTTTGAGTGTGAGTTGTTTGCACTCCACTGTTTTGGATACTCAGTCTGGACAGAAAGAAGAAGCAGGAGATATATATATTCCCAGATATATAATCCAAGGAATTTGTTGCACTGTAGTGCTTTTTTATTTTATCTTTTTTTATTTCTTAAATCAATTAAGTCAAGGGGGTTTTTGAGCTGAAACTTGCAGAGCAGTTTCCCAGACCATAATAATTGATCTAAAATGATGCAACAAAATGCACATGCTGTTGTTTTCTCCAGGTGTTTATGTATCCATACCATGGAGCCCTATCCTCTTGTCCTTAGTCTTACCTCCCACTTAGTGGAACTCTAGAGACACCTGGGTTTTATTTTGGTGCTCAATGACCTCCTTTGTAAATGCCCCACACTACCATCACCACCACGTTTGCACAAATATTGACCTCAGGAGAACTAAAATCATTTCACTTGAGGGTGAATAAGTTGTTCCCTCGCAGCATTCAATATAACCTTTAATTGCTTCTCTATGTTCAGAGAACAAAGCTGGTTTATGATGTTCAGTAACCCTAGAGGCTCGAATAGCTGTTGTCATTCATGTTGTGTGCTTTCACATTGTGCTCAAAAATGCACCCTATTGCAAACATTTGAACTTGGGCTCCTTACGTTTTGTGTAAATAGTCTGTAGTTTATTGTATTCCTTCATACACTCATTTTGGAGCTTGAAAACACATAGAGGCATATTAGCAGAATGACAAGCCTCCTGTGAGAAGCTGACGTTCCTACATTATTTCAAAACCATACAGCAAGTTCTAAAAAAATACATGATAACTCTTAGTGGTCAGTTTTGCAATTGGATTTCTGGGGGATGCGTTGCTGGGTGCACCAGGTAGTTCTCGATGAGCATGGAAGTTCCAGTGGCTGGTAAAGCAAGCTGATAAAATTGCCTCAGGCTTCCCTTACTGTAAGCCCCACTGTTACAGTCTCTGGCATCAGCAAGTTCTCTCCTGCTGAGGCCACTTTTCAGGGGAAATCTGTAGGTTGGGAGCACCTACCTGAGCCATTTTGGGTAATAAAAATCTCCATTTTGGAGAATTAACTGTCATTGTATGCACCAGGTGATCCAGGTTTCATGGAAATATGAAAATATGAAAGTACTGTTTTATGGTAACAAAGATTTATATCATCCAGTTTTTATCAGGTTTTTATATTGGGTTCATCCATTTACTCAAACTGCATTTAGAAAAATATTTTGCCTCATCTGCCAGTTAAGTAAATAAACAAGTTCTTTGGAGCAAGGTCATAGTGGTAGGTGCTCTGAAATCCTGGGCTCTCTTTGATTCTCAAGGAAACCTAGATGCTGCAAATCAGATGATGTGATCAGCTCTTTGAGGATCATCTTTGCTTTTAAGAATGTAAAGTAATTTGAAATAAATGCTTCATAATAATTTAAAGGATTTTTAATTATAGTGACTGAAAAGCTATTGCTGGCAGAGCGGGTCAGTATTCTGAAATATTTAAGGGTAATGCCCTTTCTTCATTCATAATGTTTGATGTGGAAAGGGCTGCACTTTGAATTGAAAATAGTGTTGTAGTCTGGATTCTTTCACACCTTTCATGGTTTTAAATCTGGTGGGATAGGGTCAGTGGAAAGAACTGATAGAGTTCTATTTATTTTTTTAAATTTTTTAAGTTTTCTTGACTTATAAATTTGCTAATTAAACAATTATAGATTTAGGATACATCCCTAGTATGAATTCCTTCTCTTTTCCTTCACCTTTTCTCAGGGTCATTCACAGATTTATATTTCTTTACGCTTCTGGAGTTCATTGCATAGTAGGGCCCCGGCTTGCAGAAAAACCTATACATGATATATTTTTGGGATGCATGAATTAATTTAGGTTGTGCTCCAAGATGCCTACAGACCACATCCAAGAGAGTGCTGAGCTTAAGGTAATAATTGCTGTCTCAAAGCTGGACTTATTTGTCACGTATCAAGTATATCACACAGCATTGTGATACTGAAGTTATCTGTCGTGTGGTTGGCCTAGATGGTAGCAAAGGAAGCCCTGTGTCTTGATTGCAAAATGTTCTGCCCTGTCTCTCTTAGAAAATAAATTTATTCCTCACTTTGGATAGCTTGGTTGCAAATTATGTGGGGAATTGCTAACTGCTCCATTTTTCTTGGGAGCTTAGGTGACCTTTTGCAGTTTCCAAGAATAAGGTAATTATATATTTTAAAGACTGAGGTCTTGAAACTTACTTGATATTAACAGGAAAGAACAGAGTGAATACAAGACACATTCAAGGTGCTCTTAATGGCATGATACAATTCCCTGAGGGCTGGCAGTTTTATGTGCGGGAAATTTAGATTGTTGCTCACGTATGAAAGTGAGTGCAAGAGCAAGCTAAAACCAGGGCCAACCCAATGGATGCCAGGATACTGACTGGTGGGTTGTGTGGGAGTAAAGGGGAATGTGACTCCAATATTTCTCTTCTGCAAATTACCTTCACTTGACTAATTGTGGATCCATGTCTCTAATGGAGGGAGAACGTACCGAGTTGACATTATATGCTGTGTGCCTCAGATGGAAATAGCAGATAATATAAGCCCTATTAAAAGCATGTTTGTCCTTATGTACCCAGAAGCAAAAGAAAAAATTAAAAGGCAAAATCAATGGATAAATCAGTAAGTTATTTGTACCCTAGAGGCTGTTGTTTCTGAAGCATGTACCTTCATGAGTTATAAAGCAGATATTAGTCTCAGAATTATTCCTTACTGTTCAGTGGTTTTCCCAAAATTTAATGACAACTAATTTCTGTGAACACACTGCTTTTCTCCTTTTTGCTGTACGTCACTGATGGCTGAGTACATTTTTCATGGATAGGGAGAGGGGTAAGAATCTCAGCATAACACCAGGAAACAGGCTCCCAAGTGCAAGCTGTGTTCAGTTAATAATTTACAGGTCTTTTCAGTTACGGTTAATATATTCCTGTTTTATTACTAATTATCCATGATAATTCAGTTCCAAATTTTCCATTTAGTAAGAGTAAATGAACATAAGCACATTCTAAAACTTAGAACATAAGCACTCTAAAACTTAGATATAGGCTTTATTCAGTTTCCCCACAACGTATGTAATAAGATGCAGTAGTTTGCTTCTCAGTAGCTACAAAGTTTCAGTTATGGAATATGGAAGCAAGAAATTTTCATTTGCGATATTTAGGGATTCCAACAATTTTTTAATATCAGTGGTGTAAAACTGACAATATTTGTCACTCTTACTAAAGTGTTCTAGCACCATTTCCCTCATATATTATATGTTAATTAAAGAGCTGGTGACAAGTTATTGAGAAAACCATTTCACTTTGTCCATTAGGTTCTTGAACTATATTTATTAAAAATTATTTCTGAGTTGGCAGATGACTTCAAATCACAGAAAGCTGTTTTAGACTTCAAGGAAAACCTAGCTTTCCTTTAGTCTGCTCGGTTTTCTTTACACAGCTATTAACTCCTAAATGTAATATTCAGTCAACCATCTTTTATTAAGGTTGGACAGTTTGATTTGTCCATAAACAACAAATTCTCTTTGTATATTTATTCGCCCTGTCCTGGAACCTGCTTTTGTTCAGCAGGCAATTTAAGAAGATCTTGTCATGTTCTTTGTTGACATATGTGCTTTCATTGTCACCAAGCATGATTTAGTTCTAGTAAGAGACCATTTCTTCCTTTTTTATTTATCACATCCTCTGGTTTAATGCTTTTCAGTCTAATCTAGAAAGGTTGCCCCCTGTAACTTCTTCAGGTGAAGTGGGGCCTATCCAAAATCACTCTTGCCGTAGAAAGTGATCAATGCTTCATGAGACCAGATATCTCTAAGTAACTTCCCAGGCTCCTGGCTTCTTGCTGCATTCTTCTTCACTCTAAAGACAGAAGGCCACCCCAAAGGAAAGTCACTTGCATGTGCTTATTCTCCGATACTGTTCTAAACTGCTTTGCACAATCTGTGATAGGTGTTGTGGATGTATTTGACAAATGGAAATATGGATCCTTACTACCTAATATTATAGTTTAGTCCAGTTCTATTCACTTCTGATATCTTCAGTTGAAGAACGCAACACATTATCTGTCTCTATGGCAGAGTACCATTTTTGCTGTCAGCAATCTAAGTGAGGTTTATCTGTTTTCTTTGGAGACACAGCTCTCGTGGGAACAGCACTGCTTGTACTCAATTCTGAAATAAAATTAAGAAATAGGCTTATTTATTAACTTTTAGGGTGCATTTTAATATAGTAGAATAATTCTGACAAGTCTTATGATGAAATTTGCCTTGTGGATAATGATATAATTGGAATGAACACAATTCTTGCTAAAAAAATGTCACTCTATCAATCATTTCATTTTATTTTTAAACATCATTTTACAATAGCAGCTATCACTTTTGGGATATGTCATCTTAGATTGTGTAAGTGCTAATGCTTTGATTTCTAACAGTAGCATAGCTCTGCAGTTCATCCACTGTGTTTTCCCCTTACTGGGTGTCAGAGTGGGTTTCACATGTGTTCAAACCAGGTCTCAGAGGAAATTAATCCAAAAGCTCTATCCTAAGTATTCAGTAAGCACTTTCTAACCCCTAATAGGGATGTAAGGTCTAAACCAGTGATGGGGCCCCTGTAGCTCCAAACTACACTGCATAGTTGGAACGTTGGATCAGGGCCAGACGTGATCTAGGCCTGAATGGTGCAGATCTGTAGATGAAGAAGCCTCAGCACAAACTGCTTGGTTTTGCTGAGCTGTTGCTTTTTCTCCAAATTGCTTTTTAATGTAGGGCTTAACCTCAGAAACAGAGAAGAAAGTTTTAGCTTCTGTCGCTGTGGTTTTGTATTCAGCCCTTCAGTGATATTTTAGCTTGTGTGTCATTTATTGAACAATTAAAAGTATTGACAAAAAACTGGTGCATGCCTTTGGTATTGGGGAGCTCATTTCAGCAGCTCTTGTGCTATGGATAACCCAGAAAGAGCAGCAATTTGAGAAAATACTAGTAAAGATTAGAACTCTGGGAAATGGTTGCATCATGACAGGCTTCTTGGACCAAGTTAAAATGTGATTTGATGCAAGAATATTTGCTGCAGAGATCAACTGGATTTTAAATTTATATTGTCTTTCATTTTTATCAGAAAAGTCTTCAGTCAGGGAAAATACGTAAGTTGGGGGGTTTTTTATCCAACTGAACAGGCTCAAGGATTTTCCTGGTTTTGTCTGTTTTGATCTGTTATGATATTAGTTTGCCTCTTTTATATAGCTTCGTGAATTCCATGAATGCTACTACACCTCAGCCCCAAGGACAAACTGAAAAGATGTTAAATTATGAAGTGTCTGACCTTGGTATATTTTCTGTACATGAACAGAAGAGTTAAGACAGTGACGTAGGGTTTAGAGGAAGAAGGAATCTAATACTTCTTTATAATAGCAGAATGGCTGTGCAGAGAAGGCTTTTAAGTAATCAAGGCCACACAAGCTAATTTGCAACTCATAGTATAAATTATGTGTAGATTCTTTCAGATTGTTAGAATTAACTCCAGGGATATTTTTAGAGCAACTTTGTTTGGTTTAATGAAAACAATTATTAAATCATTAGCCAATGAAAATAGTTATTTCATCTTGTTTGTATGTAAATTATCATATTCCTATATCATCACCATTATCCTTTAAATAATGTGCCTATTCGGAATTATGTCTGTTTGGTTAAAATGGTCACGTTTCTCTGAGTAATTTCTCTGCTTTGCTTGCAGGTTGTATATAAAAATAACGATGTCAGGTTGGAGCTGTCTCGACTTGCCAAGCAAGGGGATGCTAAAATGAAGATTCATGGGGTTGTAGCATTTAAATGTGAGAATGTTGCAACCTTAGATCCAATCACATTTGAAACACCAGAGTCTTTCATCTCTCTGCCAAAGTGGAATGCCAAGAAAACAGGCTCAATATCATTTGACTTTCGTACAACTGAGCCAAATGGCCTGATTCTTTTCAGTCATGGGAAACCAAGGCACCAAAAAGATGCCAAACATCCACAGATGGTGAAGGTTGATTTTTTTGCCATTGAGATGCTTGATGGCCACCTCTACCTACTGTTAGACATGGGATCAGGTACTATAAAAATAAAAGCCTTGCAGAAGAAGGTGAATGATGGTGAATGGTACCATGTGGATTTTCAGCGGGATGGGCGGTCAGGTAAGTCCCTTTTGTTAGCATTCAGAATGTTTTTTCTGCTGTATCTGAGAGAATACTGGGTACATATTGATGTTGTCACAATTAGAGTTGAGCACCATCCGAAAAACAAGGAAAATATAAGAAGTCATTACTGTCAGGTACCAGAATACAATAATTTGCTGAGTAAAATATCTTATGTTAACATTATTGGATAATCAAGTACTTAATCTTGCAAGTAAGTGTGTTGTGTATTTGAAAAACCAACAGTAATCTCCCTCTGTGCTTGCTTACACCAAATAGCTGAAGTGGCAAGTCTCAAGAATGAAAATAAAGCAAAAAAAGAATTACTGAAAATAATCTCCAACATGGGGAATAGCTGCCCCACAGAAACAACACAGAGTTTCCAATCACATCAGCAGATCTCAACGTACTTAAATGATATGCTAATGAATGGCTAACAATGCATGTCAGCAGAAATGGAAGTAATTGACTTGCCATATTCTATCAGTATAATTCATATTCTGGAGCGGTTTACTCAAAAAATGATCTCACTGAAAAGTGGTAAAAATAAAGAATTCATAAACTCTTCCTAATGCTACTGAAATCTACTGTGGCTTAAAATGCATTTATCCAGTGAAACTGTCAATGTATCAGCTGTCTCATCTTGAGTATATATCTTGCAAATAATATATTAAGTATATATTAAGTGTAATATATATAAGTATATATTAAGCAGATAATCAATATACATCAATTTAAGGACAGCTCTCTTTTACGGTGCCTTTTCTGTAGTTCGAGCCAAGATTTGGGGAGGAAGGGGGAGGGGAACGTACTGAGTCTGTAATTCAGCCCTGAAGAATTTTCTGATTAATATTAGTGTTCAATCTGAAGTTTATGTACACTCTAAAACTGGGTGTTGAAAAATGTAAACTCCGCGTCTTTTGGATTTTGTGGTATTTCCCCCACTTTCTTCCTTTTGGTGACTCCTTTTCCATAGCTTGCATTTATAATTTCTTTATGAAACTTAACCCTCCAAAAGATATCATTTTATGGCTTAACTTCTTACTACACACAAATCAGATTTCAGATCAAGCAAATCTTAGGTGCAGGTTTAAATTGAAGATTTCAGTCAAATCCATGCTGAAAAATCAGACCAAATTTGATTGATCTGCCCTATAATTATGAAAAATAGTTATTTGATTCCTGGGCTGTGCAGCTTCAGATTCTAATGGTGGGGACTTTGATTTTCTTATTATGATATGTCAGTTGCTCATTTTCATTTCTTGAGGTTAAATAAACCTACCAAATAAGAACACACAAACAAAACCCAACCAAACAAAACCAAACAAACAAACAAGAAAAAAAAAAAACCCTAACCAAACAACAAAACACAACTTCTCAAAACCCTCAATTGGGATTGAATATCCAGCAGTTATTTATACTACAATTTTTATTTCAGACTTTCTTCTTAAGTGCTGTTTCAGTGATTCATATGAGGCAGTAAATCCTGTAATAAGCATGCCTGTGGGACTGCTGAAAGCAAAGTTTATTCTTACATCCAAAGCCAACAGATCTATAAAGGAATGAAATAAATGCATAGCTATTGTTTACATTTGAAGATATGTTCTGCCCTTTCATTGCTTCACGAAAAACATGACTCACAAGTGCCATTAAGAGAGTTTAGGGCATACTTTAATCCTTTAAAACTGTTGATGGACATCGGCAAGAATATAGAGTAATTTAAGGAAGCAAAACACGCCTGGTGATCAGGATTGCATATTTTTTTAAGCAGAATTATAAATAATCAGATTAATCTGTCTGATGACTTGCCTATGATCAAGATGAGTGAAATTTATGTAACCCTCCTGTCACTGTTGAAAACTAATCATAATACCTATTAACTCTAAGATGTTGAACTATTACCAGGAATACTGAATAAAATATGCAGGGTTATGGATTGGCAAACTGAATTTTTAGCTGCAATCTGAAACAGAATCAAAGTTTTTCTATTAATCTAATACATGCAATAACAGTTTATGATAGGAGAAGTACCAATAACACTGGCAATGTTTTTGTTTGTCCTAATGATGGTAGGATCCGGTTATCACAATTATTAGAGAAATGCCTCTGCCTGAATTAAGGTGCAAACAAGGCCATATGCCAAAGTAAAAAAAAATGGATTTTATGTAACAGTAAGTGTGATATAGAGAGAAACAGAAAGAAATAGTAAAAAGGGAGGGGACACACTCAATTCTAACTGGGCGCTGGCTTCCCTAACCTTATCTCTAGCACCCTGCACAGTTTTACTCTATTCCTCCCAAGCCACTTGCCCTTGTGAAAGCTTCTTTTTTCACTCTGAGATTGCTCAGCAGCTCCTTATCTATCCATGGAGGCCTGCTGGCATTTTTGCCCGATTGCCTCCTTGTCGGGATGCATCTTGTCTGAGCTTGGAGAAAGTGATCCTTGAATACCAGCCAGCATCCTTGGGCCCCTCTGCCCTCCAGGGCTCTTTCCCATTGGACTCTACTGAGTAGCGCCTTGAAGAGGCCAAAGTCTGCTGTCCTGAAATCCAGGGCAGTGAGCTTGCTGTGTGCCCTCTTCGCTGTCCTAAGCATCTCAACCCCCAACCACCTTGTGGTCATGCTATCAATGTTGGTGTGTTTTACCCATGAAGAATAAAATTCAATTTACTCTTTCAGGATGCTTTTTGGTTTCTTTTCTCTAGCCCAAACCAAACATACTGGAAATCACATGAATATGATACTTTTCACTAGCTTCAGAATTTTTATATAACCGAATGAATATACCTTGTATAGAAAAAAAATTTGTTTTTCTGAGACTTTCTTGTTGCCATTGACAGTATATTTCCCTAGTTATCACGTATAAAGGAAGGGAATCTTCCGTTAATGAATAAGTAGCTCAAATAAACTGTGATTTTTTTTTTCTTTAAATTAAGTTTGTTGTCTTGCAACCTTTTGCTCCTAGCCTTCAAATCCAGTGCAGAGTGGTTCCCTCCGATAGTAGAATGCTGTGACATTTCTCAAGGAGCTTTGCTAATTTCCTTGACTTTCATATTAGCTGGATCAGCAAGTACTAGATTTATTTCTCATTCTTTGCTCTCTTCCAGACTCTCAGTCACAGTGAGCATCCACTCTAAACTTCTGACTTTGCCTTTGCTTGTCTGGGACTGTGGTGGAGGGGGGAGGGAGATGTAAGGGATGAGAACACATTTTTACATTCTAATCGTCCAGGCCCCATTCGCTAGTAATTCTGCCAATCCACTCAGATTTTGAGAGATACAAGGAAGAGGGAAGAGATCGTGCCTTTTAATTTCCTTTTGCTAAGAGACCTTTTGACATTTTATTCTTGTTTTCACCCTAGAATCCCATTCTGTTTCCTGTAAGACTTACTCTGAGTGCTTTCTTACCTGAAAAGATGATCATTGGTAGGATGGAGCTCCTGAGACAATATTTAGTTAACATTTTAAGGGTTAGGTAAAGAAAGATATTCATAAAATATTCTCCTCTGGTCCATCTTTCTTGCTAGATGTGTAGCAGTACTACCAACTGCTGTGTCCTGAGTTTCCTTCCAGTACTCCTGAATTATACATCCTGAATTCCTGGGAAGGACTGGAGCTTCACAGCTGTTTCATAGGTGTCCTGTCTTGGCCATGGGCTACCTGCTGTGGTCACAGTCCTCATCAGAGCTATTATATTGTGTTTTAGCACACAAGATGTATTTAGAATTAATACCTTGCTCTGATTTTTCAAAGTTTTTTATAAGCAAATGCTTTTCATGGGCACAAAATGCAACTAAATAGGTTATGTCAGGTAAGCAGAGAGATCAGAACAGTTGTAGTAGCTGCACTTAAAATCTTCATATTTAACTGATCAGGGGAGAGATGAGGTTTAAAAATATGATTTAGTTTCTTATACACAGTCTTAGGAAAAAGTAAATTGCTGAGATAATGAATACGATTGGAGAGGCTCATTAAGTCATACCTAAGGGAAATGTTTGTCTGTTCTGCTCTTAACACTACTGCCAACTCTGCAGAAAAAAAGAACTAGAAAAAACCCACAAACTTGAACTAAATAAAAACAACCATGAAGCAGCTGTAAAGGTCTTTGCTCAGAGTGTTTCTTGTAACACAGTAGGGATAGGTTTAATAACTGTTTTCTGAGACTTAAGTATTCTTTAATTTTTTTTAAAACGGTTTGCGATATGCGAGGATAACTATTCAAATGTTTTTTTTGCTAAACCACCATTCATCCTTTGGAAATTACCATTACATAGTGAAATCAGGGAGGAAACTTACTCTTCTTGTCAACCTCCAATTGTGTAGGGCAGTGTAAAGCAGAATGTATCAGAGTCTATTCATAGGTAGGTAGCATTTAAGGGCTGAGTCACTGAAATTTTGAACTAAAGTTAGAGTTTCAGCTTGAATACCAGAAATTATTTCTAGAGTATATAATTAGAGCTTAACTATAATCAGTATCTCCCTGTAAGTAGTGCTTTGTTGATATCCATTACATGTATTATTACAGGTTCTTTTTTTTTTAACATGTACCCTTCTACATATTACTGCCCACGTCTTTTTAACCTTTTAAGAACAGCCAGATTTACATGTTCTGATTTCAACAAATGTCAGTAGTTTTCATATTTGGGAGAATGGGTTTATATTGCATTTTAAGGAAAATTCTTTCAATGATCTGCAGCTTCCTTGGCTGATCTGCATCTTTCTCAGAGTCCAAGATAAGACCTAACCAACACTCAGCCAAGTGGTACAATAGGCTTCAGTGTAATCCCCAGTATATTTCCCATTTTGCTCATATGCGTGTTGTTGTTGACTTATGTTGTTGACTCATCCTTTGAAGGACTGCTCACTAATCAGTTATCCTTTAAGCCAATAATTCTTGCTGAAAACCATAATTTCATTAGTTTTTCTTGAGCTGCTTTTCCAATACAGAATGAAGTTTCTGAATCTTAAATTGCACTGTGTTCTCAGGTGGACTGCTGAGGAATCAAAGCACGTATAGGTCATTACAGGAGCCTTAAATTTATGTCCAATTTCTGGAGATAAGAAACACTACTTATTTTTAGAACCTGAAGCTGGATCATGAATTTCCAGACTAAATAAGTCACCCCATACCTTCTTGTCCTTCAGGCATTCCCTTTTGCTCCTTTCAGGCTGGACAAACCACATGCTATCAGCATTCTTCTATTTCTTTCTTATTCTGATAGAAATACAGATAATATTTCCAACTTTGAGTCTTAAAAATCTCTGCACGGAAGCTGCTTGTTTCCTGGCAGGCATTATGGCTCTTTTCAAAGAAATGGTATCACTGTTGATCTGCTTCTCGATGCTGTTAGGCAAAGATGGAACTTGAAGGATGGTTCTTACTCCAGACATGTTACAATTTAAAGTTATAGTTTTCTGTCTCTCTTGAACATCCAGTGCTTTTCTGAATCTGCTGCTTCCTCATCATATCTGTCTCTGTTATTTTGTTAAACAAGATATGTCACATTCTTTCCTCTTGTGAAATTTGACAATTCTGTCTTGACAATGATTGATGTTACAGTATCTTTACAGGGCAATTTATTAACCCTTTTTGTGCTGGCCGCATAAGACATTTGCATGCTCCATAATCTTCCCTTTATTCCTCTATGGAAAGTGGTGTCTCTTCACATTCATAGGCAGAAACATCTCAATGCATTGGAGCACACTGATGACCTGACAAAACTATTCCTTTTAATCTACGTATAATTCCCGGGGAAAGTAGAATTGAAGTCTATCAAAGGAGGTGTGCACCACAGTCCCAAATTTCTGTGGTAACTTCTGCCATTGTCATGAGGTCCAGATTGAGACATTTTCAGTAGAACTCAGAAAGTTTCTCTCAAGAAAGATAACAGGCTTTAAAAAAAAAAAACCAAAGAAACAACCAAACAAACACCAACAAACCACAGGAAAACAAACAAACCCAAACCCCTGCAATAAACGAGCAAAATTCCCCTTATCATTCACCTTCTTAAGACTTCTGTGCTTGCAAAGCTTCCACTTGGAACACAGAGTTGCAGCTCTACTGGCAGAGATTTATCTTTTTCTGTGAGATGAAAGTAATCAAGACGTAGTAGATTTTTATTTTTTTAATAGAAAAGGCGGTCTAGAATTCTTCATTAATGACTTGAAAAATATAAATGTCTTTGTCCAGCAGAAAGCAGCACTGTTCACATGCTGGAGCTTGCTGTTGGAGGCTGCAGCTGAGTTAACTTGTGTGGGTGCACAAGTGGGTGCTGCCTGAACATGGGTTTAGAGTGTTTGGTCCTAAATTAGCCTGTACATCAACAGATGGGAGCAAGCAACAATAGCAGTAAGAAACACTGCGAGGACAAGTACGATTTATATTTACAGCATCTCTAATGTTTTTAAAGAAGAAAAGATCTGTTGCCTGTTAGCCATACTTCCTGATACCCTAGGATGCTCTCTGAAAACCCTCTCTTGGTTTGACAGGTCATTCACAGGTGTCCTTGTTTGACACAGCTGATTAATCAAATCAAACCTCAAAACGTTTATGCTTGCATGCCTAAGGTCAAACCTATAGCAAGCGTTCCATATGAGTGCCAAGTTCTGCTTCAAGCTGAGAAGCAACAACAAATTTTTAGAGTTAGCAAAACATAATCGTCTTATCAGTTTTAAACAGATGGAAGTTTGGAAGAAAAAGTATCTTGTTTCAGCATGCCTATTTCTCACTTTTTTAGAATTTCACTTTTACATCTATGTGATTATTCAACTGACACAGAAAACATTTCTGATAATACATAAAAGGAAAAACTGACCACATCCTCATTCTTTAAATGTGCTTACAAAGATGCAAAGACGCTATGCAAACCTTTGTTTTATCTTGTCAGTTCCCTTCTGATAGTAGAGAGACTGTTTGTGGTATCCAGCCCTTCTAAAATCCATATGTCTCAAGTCTCACATGGGAGTTGGACTTCCTGAGACCTTTATCCCAAAGAGCTTTAATTAACGATTCAAATTCTTTAGATATTCATTCTGTCCATGTTGTTGAAGTTAACCTATTGAACCAACAAAAGAACAGAAAAAAT
This sequence comes from Rhagologus leucostigma, assembly GCA_013397725.1. NCBI lineage: Eukaryota > Metazoa > Chordata > Aves > Passeriformes > Rhagologus > Rhagologus leucostigma. The sequence continues at coordinate 1,217,888 of VZTD01004439.1, forward strand.
ATAGCTTCCACAAGGGTCCATTTCTAAAAGAAAAGCCTAAATTTTAGGCTGTATCCAAGTAGGAGAATGATCTTTTTCTGACCTGCCTTTGTTTGCTTAAAACTCACATTTTAGTATGTATGCTGTGTAAAGTGTGAATTTCTTCTTATGCACAACTCCTACCACGGTGGAAGCCTTTTTGGTAATCAGTGTTATCTTCTGGAATCTGTTTCAGGCTAACAGTGGAGATGGTGAATCATGTTCACTTTGTATATTTATGTATGATAAATTCATTGTGGTAAATGGTTTTCTTCAGTGTCTTGTCACCATTAGTACACTTTCAATGTTAGGTCCAGCAGGTAACAGTGTTGCATGATGATGACTGGTACATTACAATAATTTGGTGATCTAAATAATATTTTGATTTATATTTTGTTTGCTTTTGTACCCACATAGTGATAAGGAATCACTTCTGTGAAGATCTACATGAAGATTTTTTTTTTCCAAGTGATTTTACTTAGAAGTAAAATTAAAATTGGTTGACATAAGTACGCTCTGTGACTGTATGTACTAAATTTGTTTTTCTGCTTATCCAAATTGTAAGTGTTGCATACTTCATTATTTTAAACAAAATAGGACCGAAAAAGGATCTTTGCAGTTGGTTACAGTTTCTTTGTTCAGACACTTCATAAAAAGATAACTCTATTTTAGGTTCAATTTTGTTTGTTTAATTTTTAGACTTAAATGGAAAAGATATTTCTGATTTCCTGAAGGTCTAGATACATCTTCTCTCTCTCTCGTAACATGCACACATTTTGAGATAAGTTTCAGAGGCATTGATTTTCCCTCTAGGAGTACATCACTTCCTTCTTAATAATTGCCTGCCTGGCAGCTGATGAGAGCATTTTCATTCTACACTTAAAGGAAAAAAAATCTTATCCAAAGCCCACTGAAAGCGGTGAGAGTCTTTTAAAATACTGTGTCTTTGGGCCCAAACCAAAGACTCAGATTTGCCTCCCAGGTTGCAACCTATCAATTCAACCCCGGCCTTAATGCTTTGAAACATATGAGGGAGTGAAGATCTTTTCGTTGTTGCTGTTGTTGCACAACGGGGATATTTCTGAAAATACCTCTGAACTGCATTCTTCCTGTACCTATGAGATTGGTAAGGTGATTTTGACTGGGGTTTTTCATGTTGTGATCATGTGGTGTCGTGCATAAAGGTTTTTACATCATTAACTTCCTGACTACATTGCAATTAAAAGAGTGAAGTTTATCTGTGATTCTACAGCTGTACAAACAGAATACCTCTGCTTTGCTTACAGCTGTTTGCCAGGAGCTAATGTGACATGTAGATGACTGAGTAAAAGAGCAGTAGCAAAATCAAATCTCTTGAAAATCACGCATTTTATTGTCTTTATAGGGACGATATCAGTGAACACGTTACGTACTCCATATACGGCACCAGGGGAAAGTGAGATCCTTGACTTGGATGATGACTTGTACCTTGGAGGCTTACCAGAAAATAAAGCAGGCCTGGTCTTCCCAACAGAGGTGTGGACAGCACTCCTCAATTATGGATACGTCGGCTGCATTAGAGATTTATTTATTGATGGTCAAAGCAAAGATATTCGGCAGATGGCTGAAATTCAAAGCACAGCTGGAGTAAAACCCTCATGCTCAAGAGAAACTGCAAAACCTTGCCTTAGCAACCCCTGTAAAAACAATGGTGTGTGCAGGGATGGGTGGAACAGATATGTGTGTGATTGCTCTGGCACGGGGTACCTTGGCAGATCGTGTGAAAGAGGTAGGTTCCATGAGATGACTGCACTTCTATTTCTATACAAAAAAAAAAAGCCCACGACCATAAAATAAATAAAATCCCATACAATGATTAAAAATGGTAAACTATCAGTAACGGTCCTGAGGCAGAAAAAGCATCCTTGATTTCGCTTGATGTGAGGTGGAGCCCTGCTCTAGACTTAAAGAAGTAACTCTAGAGGAAAGATCCTAGGGAAGACTCTAAGGTGCATGAAGAAGTATTAGGCGGCTATGACACAGAGTCAGTAATGCTGAATGTCTCCTAGAAAATGCCTCCTTTTGTGTCTCATCATACATTGCTGAGTTCTGAAAAGCTTTGTGAAAGCAATTTTAAATATTATTGCATTGCTAAATGGTCGGGTTCCAGTTCCAAACTGAGGTCTTATTCTCTGCCTATTTATGTCAATATCAGTATGTGATTAAATTTACTTTTGAATTCCCCAATGCCACTTAAATCCATGGCCAGAACTTCATTCATGAGTCAAAGCAGAAGAGTCAGTAGGAATTAATATTTTTTACTTATCTCTTTTTGAAAAGATCCTGGTACTCAAGGAAACTGTAGTTATCTAAAATCTCTGAGTATTCTTCTTACCTAGAAAAGGTAACAGTGAAGTTGAGAAACTCCATTTATTTAATTGAAAAGGTGGATAGTGGCAAGGAAGGCCGATGTTGAGGTTAGTTAATAGATAGAAAACCCTGTAATTTATTTAAAATTGCGGAGTATGCTAATAAAAGACTTTAATGTAAGTAGGTAAATGATAAAAAATTATAGTTAATATTTTAGGTTTTTATTTTTAATCTTATGGGAATAGAAAGTGTTTCAGTGCCAGGAGTTGTATTTTTTCGTCTCACATTTGACACAGTATTTTCTTCAGATTGTCTTCAACCTGAAATCTAAACCTAAAGTTTATTGACTGAAAATATAAGTTCTTTTCATCTAGTTTGATTAACTTTTCCAGTTAGTTGGATGAAACAAAAATGTATTCTTTAGAAATAAAACCTCCAATGAATGTTTGAAGTTGTATGTCAGTAGGTATGTGCATTTACGTAGTATAGATACTTCCATATTATCAGCATTTGCAAGTAGATTCTCAGATCCTTCTGTGGGGTTTTTTCTGCCTTATTTTTTGGCTATTTATGCCTTTGGCTCACGGCCAGCTGTTCTGAGCTCTCCAGACTGTTGTTCCTGGTGCAGTGGAGCTGGCAGAGGGATAACGGAGCTGCCTGATGCATCCCCGCAGCCCTCGGTTAAACATGGCTGGTGTACCACCCTGTGGCCAAACTCTCCTATTACAGAGGGGCTCAAGCAAAAACCAGATTTGCTTTTTTTTTTTTTTTATTTCCACTGAAAAGCCAGGAAACATGTGCCTTAGAGACGTAAACACACGCAGATCTGCAAAGAACTAAAAGCAGGCTTCATCATAGCAATTTCCCATACATATATCGGACAGGTGGTGATGTTTTATAAAGAAACTTTTGCCTTTTTTATTTCCCGTGCCTTATTTTCAAGCATTGTCCAGCTTAAGGCTTCGTTTTGCGGTGCATTCTCCTGGTGGGAATGGTGGTACTGGAGTAGTGATGTTGGCTCCTCTACAATAACGTTTGGTTTTTGTCCAGCAGAAATATGTATGGCACTTCAGGAGTATGAGATCATTTCCTGCTCTTGGATTTCCCTCTCCAGAGGGAACTGCACTGAAAGGAGATGTCTTCTCAGTAATATTCATATCCCAAGTGGTCATGCATTAATAAGATTATAGCTTTTGGGATTCTGAAAGCGTCGTGTTGGCATCCTACCACATAAAGTTATTATAACTACTACCCATGTGTAGGAACTGATAAACTTTTGTATTTGGTGATTTAAGCAGCACATTTATAATTGTTCAAACTACTTTAAATAAAAAGGGAACATGCTCATTTCAGCAAACAATACAGTTCCACAAAGAAAAGAAAGCTTTAGAATAAAAGACTGGCGATATTAAACAACTAGAATATTTAACATTAAATAAGTAAGGTGTCTTCAGTAACCAAAAGTGTGGAGCTACTTTTTATTGCCATTTAATTTTTTTAAATTTTTCATATTATTTGCACTTAATGTTAACAGCAGTGTTAACATCCATACATGGATGTTTAGTGTACAATACAGAAACTGAAATAATTTCATCTTATTAGTGCATAAAACCCCTGGAACACCACTGTGATCTATTTTAATTTGTGTGTATACTTAAAATTATATATAGGTACATATATATATTTATATCCACATCCATTTTACCCTGTTGCAAGTTATTCTTGATTTTATTCTCGATTTTCAGTAAGGTTAAACATCAGCATAATCTGTAGGTTGGTTTTAGTAGATTATGAGAACTCTAGCAGATGGATGGACAGATGTCACAGCAATGTAATTTGGCGTCTTCTCTTACTTTGTGGATCACAGTGAGTGATTGCCTCTTGGCAAAGCCTTTTGCAGGTGTATTCTTCTGACTGGATGGCCAGGAACAATAGTAAAATCATCAAAGAGTGATAAGCGAAAGTAAACATGCAAACAAAGGTTTATGAAAATGACATTTCTGAGGAGAGAGTATGTTTAAAGTAGAGTGTGTGTAGATGTCCATATTGTGTGTGCACAGACCCCTACATACACGCATACGCATTAAAGAAATGTAACTTTCATTCCTCGTGTTATAGGTGGATGTTTTAAAATTTTAAATTAAGAAAAATAGAGGTAGTATGAGGATAGAAGGCACGAAGAAGCTGGTGTTCAAAATATTCTATTAATTCTGTCACTGTCTTAAATTAATTGATTGGTCCTGCGTGTTAAAGTTGTAACAAATTTATAGTGTGGCTTAGGACGTCAGTCCTGAAATAATGCCAGTGTAGGAATTGGGAGGAATAATTTCAACTTCTATTCACATATTATATAGAAAATAGTCGCATACAGAGAAATGTTTCTATCAGATTGATGGAAATGTTCCCTATAAATCTCCAAGGCTGCGGCTTTGTGCCCAGGTGGACACAGATGCCATGGAGAAAGCCCTAAATGCCAAGAAGAGAACAAAAAGTTCAAATTTGACTCAGTAGCAGCCAAAATATTTGAATACTCACACAATTTCTAGGAGTAAAATCATATATATCAGGGAGCATTTTCAGGGCAGGATACTATTGCTCTACTTGTACTGGTAAATAAAACAGGATCAGAGAGCAAACCTGAATAGTTGATTACTGACAATCCAGATTGCTCATATACATCCTGGCATGACTCTGGACTGTATAGTCTGTCACTTCTGGGCAAAGTTTGTGTGGGATTTTAGTGACAGCAGACACAGAGAGTGATTTCATGCTTTAAAAATTGCTCTGTGGGTTGCAATACAGTCCTCATATTATTGCAGATACTTTCAAACTGAAAAAGCGGGAAAAAATTAAGAATTCTGTCTTTGGGACTTCACAGGCACCACAAGGGGTCCAGAGGAAACAATATCCGTTTTATTTATTAAAATATGTGCAGTGGGCATTCGTACACACCAAGCATCATGTTTTTAAAGTAACACAAACTTGAGTGCAGACTTTATGAGAAAGACCACTGAAATTCAAATGCCTAGTCCCTACTTCTTTCACTTTAATTCACATAAGCTGTGAATTGAAGAATAGCACTTATTCAGGAAATTCTGCTTTATTCCAAAAATATCCAGTTATCATTTCTGAGGGTAGGAGCAGATGTAGGAAAGTTTCCAGAATTGGTGCCTCAGTCTCTTGAGCAATTTAGGTAATTCCAGCTCAATTGGAAATTAAGGTCCTGAATCTCCTCTCATGTCAGTACTGGTCTGTGCTTCCTTGGGCTTAGACACAGAGATAGTTGAGGTGGTAAGTGTGTGTATATGTGTAGGAAAGAAGACTAGCTGTGAAGATTTTAATAAGAAACAAATTGAAGAAAAATATTGACAGGGGAACTGAACCCTTCAGTGGGGTTGTTTTGGAGTTTGGTTCATTTGTGTGTTTTGGTTGGCTGTTTTTTACCACAGGAGCAGGAAAAGTTTTGAATGTGAGGTTTATAAAACTGTCAAAGAACTAATGTATAAAACATTTTTATATAAATCTCTGTATTATATAATACCATTTATTTCTTCTTAATAACTCTACTGCATGCACTTATTTGCTGCCACAAAAAAAAATTGTTAGTGATTTTTTTATAAGGATTTTCTGCTATTTTTCTTTTCAGTGCTATGATTCTAACAGTGAAGTGGCAGCAAAACTATTACTCTTTTCCTTCTTTTTTTAAATGAATATCACATCCTGAGCTAAACTTACAGTCTATTATCATTTGATGTAATAATTAAGAGAAAGCTGAAAAAGAGAGAAAAGACATTCTGCCAAGACTTATGTGAGAACATTTAGCAGTGTAGATTTCATGTAAAGATGAGACACCTCCTTTGGAATTAGTTGGTCCAAAGCAAAAAAACACAAAAGAGGCAAAAATTAATACATATTTTTAGCTAAATTGTTCCCTCAAGGTTTGTGTGCCTGCTGCGTCTTGCCCCTCAGATCAGTCTTACTAACCAGGCCTTGTAAATTAGCAGTCCATTCCTGCTAGTTTTGTGCTTAGTTCTACTTTGTTTGTTGGGGGTTTGGGGTTTTTTTGTTGTTTGTTTGTTTTTGTTTTGTTTGTTGTTTTGCATTTGCTTTTGGGTTTTTTGTTTGTTTTGGTTTTGTTTGGGGTTGGCTTTTTGGTAGTTTGGGGGGGTTTTTTGTTTGTTTGTTTTTTCTTTTTTCTTTCCCCTGTGGTACCTCTGTGCTTAGAAAGCCTGTGCCTCGGAAAGGACATATTGACATATTAAAAGGATCTAGCTGACGTGAGGGGGCTTCCTCATTGCCCAAAGCTTTTAAGTCATTTGATCTTCTGTTCAGTATCTTTGGTCTGTTCTTGGAACATCTGTTACCAAAATACTGGCACAGTATGGCTTAGGAGGATTATCTAATCACATCAGGTCTGCTCACCATGGTGTTACTCACAGGCCATCTCCAATTAAATTAAGTCTCCAATTAAGTTTCTTCTCTCCTTTTTCTGTAATTTTCAGAAAAACTTGAATAATTACAGGAAAGTTGCCAAACAGTGCCAGTGCTGATTCTGACAGCTCTCTTTTACATTACCCTAGGATAATCTGTTAGCAACAGACCTCTAGTGTTATTGAATGTTGGTTTTGCTAAATATAATAAGACCCTGAATACTATTAATGTAGTGGATTTTTATAGACAATACAAAATACCTTTTATTTTCTCTTATATTTTATATAGCATGTAACTTCAGCGCTTTTTTGCTGATATTCTTTACCTAAATCATGTTTACCTTAATAAAGATCTTGGGAGATTTTTATGCACAGAGTAGACAGCTAGATATAGGAAGGACTTGTAAACCCCTGTTCATGACTTCCCCTCAAAAACTAATAAACAAACAAGGAAGCCCACAAAAACACAATCCCCAAACTAACAAATAAAAACCCCAAACAATTAAAAAGCCAAAAACTCTTTGACTTGAAATTACTTTTCGGGTTGTTGCAAGTTAAGTATTTAACCTGCTTCACAGAAAAATTTTAGACTTAGAATATGCTGAAAACATGATTACGTGCATAGTTAAAAATCATCAAACCTGTAAATGCATTCTTATAACCTTTTATATCTAAGGACTTTCACAGCAGTCTCAGTAACCACTTTTTTCCAACTTCAGACTGTTTTCTCCAAATTTGTATAGGGGGAATTTAAGATTCTTTACACAGGAGAAGGTTGCCCAGAGAAGCTGTGGATGCCCCACTCCTGGAAATGTTCAAGACCAGGTTGGATGGGGCTCGGAGCAACTTGGTCGAGTGGAAGGTGTCCCTGCCCATGGCAGGGGGGTTAGAAGTGGGTGATCTTAAGGGTTCCTTCTAACCCAAGCCCTTCTATGATTGTACTAGTGAAAATATAATCTATCACCTTTGCCTCTCATGGAATTAATAGAACATTTTGTCCTCCCATGGATCGTGTAGGCTGGAAGTCTTGAAGAGCTTATCTGTCTTTAACAGCATACAAGATATGCTATGGGAACAATTTTGGCAAACGTAGTTGTGAGACTTACTACACATAGCATCAGTAGTACAGGTCCTTGAAAATATTATTGCACGTTGACACCGCAGTAAACTTTGGTTTAGATAAGTGTCTCTGTTACACTGAAGTAAATTGAAGCACAGACAAGCTTCCCATAGTTGTTCTCTGCCCACAATGATTGTCCTGCCAAAAAGGACTGACTAATACGTGTCAGAAATATGTTTCCTTTGCTTTCTAGGAACTGCAATGTGCTCCCTGTGAGCAGTCTCTTTGCTACCTTTCTCTTTACCAGCCTGGAAACTGGATAAAGAAGGCTTGTGACTGGTTGCTCTGGGGTCTAACAGACTGTGACTGCTCTGTGCCAGAGCCTCTGGCCAGGAGGGTTTCCTGGAATGTCTGAAAGTGACAGTTCTTTGCTCGTCTTGGGGGTTTTAAGATGTTACCCTCAATATGCCAAGTCCGGTCTTAATCTTCTTGCTGAGGCTGTCATAGTGTTCATATAAGCATTTTTGAGTCCATACCATGGGTTTTGTAGTCATGAAACAACCTATGCCCCATCCAAACCTTCCTGGGGCAGTCACCCATTTCAGGAGGATTTTTGCTCACTGGATGATGATTATAACCCATGGTCGTAGCAATGCCGATAGGTTTAAACGTGAAGAATCCTAAGGTGGTTATCTAGGGGAATGACAATCAGGCATGGCCTTTTGTTAGGCTGTAAGGTTTCCATGAATATCTTTTACTGATTTGACCTATTTTGAGTAGTACAGGCCTAGTCTTTCAAGCACTGCCTTACAGGTGATTATACTGATCTTGTTGAAGATGCACACATGACTGGCTGGGTCATTAAAGAGCAATTTAGTTTCTTTAAAAAGCACCAATATATGCCATTTAAAAACAAAACCATATCAAAACAAACCCTAACAAAAAACCCAAACCCCACTTGCCTTGTGTTTCCCAGTAATAATAATGAAAAGTAATACGTAATTTTTCTGTGTCATGCTGATTGAATATACATTTACCATTTTATATTTAAGGAGTTTCAGTAGACAGAGTGTAATTCTTTAACAACTGATTTTCTCCTTTCTGTTCCCAGAGGCAACAATTTTAAGCTATGATGGAAGTATGTTTATGAAAATACAGCTTCCTGTTGTGATGCACACAGAGGCCGAAGATGTTTCTTTAAGGTTCAGGTCTCAGCGAGCTTATGGCATTTTAATGGCAACAACTTCCAGGGAATCTGCAGATACCCTTCGGTTAGAGCTGGATGCAGGACGAGTTAAGCTAACGGTCAACCTAGGTAACAACCTCTTCCTCCAAGAAATTAACATTTTCTTTACATTTTTCTTTTTGCTTGCAAACATTTATGAAACAGCCTGTTTTAACATTAAAAGTAAACTGAAATGATATATAAACACATGTCAATGCGGCATTTGCATATGTACGTACACATACACATGGCCATTATTACGATTTATTTTGTTTTCTTTTGCATTTTTGTATTCTTTATTTAGTCTTAACATTACCCATCACAATATTTTTGTACTGTTGTGTATTCTAAAAAAAGAAGACAAGTTCATCAGTGGCATTTTTTGGTTAAATTGTTTTTCTTGATTGTGGAAGATTGGTTTTCCTCCACAATTTCTTCAGAATAGCAATTCCACAATTTCAATGTGCAAGCAGAAACAACACATATGTAGGTCAGCTCAGTTTTACCTCCACCAATTAATGTATAACATGCAAATATATCAAAGACTTTCTGGTTTTAGCACTGAAAATGTTGCAGTTAGATACTCCCACTGATGGATTTCTTGTTCTCCTTTTTTTAGGTGTCAAATCTATATTAAATCCATCTCCTCTTTTTTAAACGATTCTGTAGTGGTATTTTTGTAGTATCGAACGATAACACAACCCTTCAATGCCCAAAGACTGCGGCCCTCAGCAAACAGCCTTGTGAACACAGGAGGCACAAGCCCTTTTACAGAAAAAAAAAAAAAAGAAAATTGGTTTCCTTGTTTAAAATATGATGGACAAAATGTCAGGTTATGGTTTTCTCTAGTTTAAAAAAAAAAAAGTAAAGAAAGAAATAAAAACGCTTCTACCATGCTTATGAATAAGTCCAAGTCAAGACCTGAAAGAGAACAGGAGTATGCTCAGGAAAATGCACGTTCCATGCAGCTATTTTTATTCAGGGGGATGCTATTTTTAAAAGGAATGAAGTATTTTATTGCTTTAGTCACAGATTTCCAGAAAGCACGGGCGGGGAGTGGAGGGTAAGAAAATAACCACCTAACCCTCCACTTCATCAAAGTGTCACTCACTGAAACGCTGCCCTGGTGTTTCGCGATGAGGAGGTAGAGGGAGGAGCAAAGGGTGTCGCGGGTGACCCTTCCCTGCGGGTCCCCTCCAGAGCAGAGGCCAAGGCGGGAAGCTCCGAGCGCTTTCTGTAAAGGGGGTGTGCAGGTGCTGCTCCTCGGCTGTTTGCAACCACTTTTCTGATGCGGTTGACGACACATGACAAACTCAGCTATATGGAAACAAAATCTAGGTTTGATGGTATATATGTTCCTCAAAGGTATAAACCAGGAGTAGCCGTACAAACCAGGTAGTAGGGTTTGGGGTTTGGTTTTTGGTTTTGTTTTTTTTTTTTGTAGTAGTAAATAAGTGTAGGTAGCCCAGCAGAGGATCGTGCACAGATCAGGTTATTTACTTTACATACAGAACACCACCCTCTGCCTACTTCTATAGCTCATGAAAGTCGATGAAAAGTAACTAAATCCATGCCCTAGCAATATTGTTCCTTCCTCCCATGCCCCCTTTTTTTTCTTTCTCTTTTTTATTTTTTTTTTTTAGTCAGGAAAAAAAAAAATCTTAAAATAGAAAGGATTCTCTTCGCTCTCTACTGAGTATTTATAAATACGTGATTTTTTTTCTCTGTATTATTATTACTTTAAAGTACTCACTGTTCATTTCTAAAATCTAGACATTAAGGATATGTAAACCCACAAACCTTTATTTCTGGGCCTGGGTGATGAGCTCTATATGTCAATCCTTAGCTTTTGAAGATGAGCCTTTGAGGTTATACTATCCACAAGTTGTCCAAGGTGTCTGATTGTGGCCTGGCCTGCTCTATGACCCATTGTGACGGAGCACTTTCTAATTGCACTGAGAGAAATTACCTGTTCTTTCACAGATGGGGAGAAAGTTGCAGCCTGCCTCAGTTAAGCATCTTTGACTTTTAATCCTGACTTTTCACTTAGATTTGTCACCATGTAGCTTTGTTTGAAATTGGCCATTTTTTACCCTATTTGTCGTTTCTATTGGTAAAGACTTCTCGCAGTATATCTGGGTTATAACAGTATGTAAAGACTGATGATATGGAGTGGCCATATTTGCATGTGTCTGTCCCCGGAAGGGTGGACTGTGATTTTATTGGATGTCTGCAGCTATTACCTTGAAGGATAAATTTTCATTTTTCATCTATTCTTCCCCATCTAGACTGTATCAGGATTAACTGTAATTCCAGTAAGTGCCTATTCAAACTTTTTAAAATGTTATTCCACCATTATAAAATATGCAAACTAGAATGACAAAGATTGTGGACAGCTTGCAAGCACTTGATAATTTATTAATGAAATGTGATGATTAATTATCATTGTGTAAAAAGTCATCATATACTTTAGCACTTGCTTTTTGTCCTTCCCATTGGACATAACATTAGCTAGAATATTAAAGAGGAAGCATTCTACAGGTTGTAAACAAGCCTGGAGGAAATGGTGCCTGTAGTACTGTATTGTTCTAGATAGGATATTTTATTTACAGTAGCCATAGAATTTTTGAACCAGCATTTCTGATAAGCTGTCACACATTTTTCCCCCATGCCCTCCTCTTAATTTTCCCAACATTTTACCTTCAACTTGTGGTTAGATTGTTGGAACATAATAGCTTTTACTACAAAAATTTCTATTTTGCTATCCTCTTAGACTATTAACTGTATTTACTAGCTGGTTATAGCACAATTGGGTTTTGCTAAATCTTTTATTTATGGAAATGTCATACATTACAATAAGGACATTATTAAGTCTGAGAATGACCCTATTTCTATGATGATTTTTTACACTCTAATTATGTAAAAAAACCTTGAATTGAACAATTTTTCTCTGTGATATGCATGTTTATGAAACAGAGGGAAACATTTGCCAGATGAATGGACTAAATTTTAACTTCTCTGATATTATTTGGATTAAGAGGCTATATTCTGAAAGGAGAAAAAGGACTGTGATTTTATTTTGAGTCTATGGAATTCCTGAATGGTGTCAACAAAATTATTGATAGTAAGTATGGTAGATTTGAGTTTTGGGTTGTTTTTTTCTTTCCCTTCCTAACAGGTTTTGCAGGCCAGAGGACTGGCTTTATGCAAATAGAAAAAAGCTAAAGAACAAACTGCACAGGTTTAATCTGTAGTTGGTAAGAGTTAAAAGATATTAACATAACATTCCTTAATAGTTTTATAACCCATAAAGAAAAACAAGGATCTGACATTATTCTTAATATGTCATTTGCTAATAGATTTTTTCAATTAATAATTTCACAAGACAAAAATACAACATTTGTATTAAAAACCAGAAAAATTTCTTGGGGCAAATGTTTAATTTAAACTGTTCTTAAATTCGGAGAGACTTTTCAATACAATAAAGGAAATGCTTGTAATTACCAAGACATAAAGATATCGTCCTCATAGTAAAAACAAAATAATAAAAAAGTAAAAAATTCTAACTTATAAACACAAATATTTTCTGTTTCCACTCACTAAAATATATAAAATCATGAAAACTCTCAGAAGCATTTTCTTGGTCTGCCACAGGACACTATTCTTTTCTACTACTGAAATCTGAATTAGAAAAAAACTTCCAAGTGTAAGACAAGCAGCTTTTTGAGCAGAACTGTGATGAGATTTCCTGCTGCTGCTAAATTCCTTTTTTTCTTAGGAAAAGCAATATTGGTTTTTTCTTAACTTCCTTAATAAAATCAGAAAATCCCTCTGAAAACAGAGTTACTAACATAAGGAAACCCGCCAGGAATAAAGCCACAATATAGCAGGTGTTTTCAGTTTTTAATCTCTTTTGGACTAAATGATGTGTCAAAGATGAATTTAAATGGTTTCTAGGTTTCATTTTTAAGCCAGTTTTGGATCAAGAGAGAATCTGCAAACACAAAGTAATAAGCCTCCAATTAGAGGATTGCAAAGAGGAGCAATGTATCTACTGGATTGCATTAGTAGTTACAAGTTCTTGGTCTCATAAAGAAGCAACATAACCTCTCTACAAAATATCCTTGGTGTAAAATACTCATAAGTTATTTTTCTTTACAGTTTGTTTATAGTGGTTTTGTTGTTAGAAATGAACTTGGGTGATGAGTTCCATCTCCCTGTGGTGCTTGTGTGTACTGAGCAGGGTTTTGTGAGCTTTCAGTACGGTAAGTACTACACTGCTTTCTTATCTGCACTGGAGTTTTTCAGCAACCAGATGTTTCATGAGCAATTTCTATATTTTAATATTTAGATTATGGAGAATTATTGCTCTAAGCAGTCCTTAAAAATGCTTATTGGACAATATAATGGGGTTTAGTGGAACACAATTTGTTTCAAAGCAGCAGTATCCAGAACTGGAGTATTAATTTGCGAGTATTGTATTGTAAAACTGAGTGTTAATATCACAGTATTAAACAGTGTGATAGCTGAGTGCCTCTCTTCTTGTTTCTGCTGAGAGCTGGATGTGTATCAATCCTGATTTTATGTTGATAGAAGTAAATCTGGTCTTCATGTTTGAATTTTTTTTTTCCATTTCCTATTTCTGTTACTCAGAAATTAGTCCTGTTAACATAACGTCAGTGTTGGGACTGACAGTTATTAGTAATAACTAGCCTAGTAACAGAGTTAAGGTCAGGATGAAGGTATCTGGTTTGCATTTGGGGAGATAGCTTTAAAACAAATCCAAAGACTTAAGCTAAACATCAACAAGCTTGAAAGAAGAAAAAGGAAAATGTGAATGTAAGCATATTCTCCTGCGGTGAATTACAAACCTAGGGAATAAAATCCTGCACCTCTTCCTCTTCTCATTTTCTCCTGAAGGCTGTCCTCTGCTCACTGGAGATCAAATGAATAAGTGTTGGCTGACAGAGCTAAGATTTGGGTAGCAACTTTTTCTACACGTGGTCACGCCTTCACCTTTAGCTGATGTCCTGTTTTGCAGAAGAGGTGGCATTTTGGGGTCTTCCTTGTTGGAAGGACAGAATTTTTAAAAATTTTAAAATGTTAATCAGGTATCAGGTCACTACTGAGCTTGTGTCTCATTAACAACATTGTGGAGGCTGCTCGTGCTAATTTGATGGAACTGTCTGGAATGCTAAATATTTTGTGCTAGGTTAGAAGATTGATATGCCCGTAAAACCACACATCACTAGAAATTCTGTCTCATGTCAGTCAGAAAATACCATTGCTGAAATGTTGGGTTTGTACATCCTTAAATAACTTCATTGTGTTCTTCAGAGCTACAAGTCTTCAAAACTAAATTGTTTGTCAGGCAGTGAATTAAATGGTCCTTTTAAATTGCGGGTACATGTAGGTCAGTGTCGAGGCTGACACCAGGAGAAAGGGAAAAACTTATTTTATGAAGAGAAATAGCTGCTGTGGTTTCCGTATTAGTGTTCATAGGGTGAGGAACTCATTTAAAAATAACACTGCAGTGAACTCTGTTGTTTTAAATAATATGAATGTACCAGCATTTTTTTGCATTAATCATTCTGTAAAAAATAAGTTGATAGCTGTAGAGCTCTTCTACATTATATACAGAATTGATAAACTAATCCTCAAAACTTGCTTAAGAATAATTTATAAAAAAAAAATAAAAAGCCCCAAAACATTTCTCCCTTTCAAAGAAGGAAGTCATTTTTACCCTTTAATTGCAAACTGGAAAGCATAAATTATAAATAGCAATGAATCCTATTGAGCCGAATGGGATTTTTCCCTAGTATTTCAGAGACAGAACTTCATCCCAATAAAATTTACATTGCAGTTCAATAACAGCTTCTGAATGACTTTTGAACAAAAGCAGGCGTGCTATATTTTCATATTTTTCACTGCTGTAACCTTAAAGGCTACTATCTTGACTTAATTTAAATTCCTTTTTTTTTTCCAGTTTTAATGATTCCAGAACATTAGCATCTGAAAAAATCCAGGCAGCTGCAAAGGCTGCTGTTTTTAATATTGAGTATGCTTTTGTTACAGACATCTCCAGTCTTACAAGTTATTTCATCTTTTGGGTTGTGAGGGTTTTTATTATTATTATTGTGTTGCTATGATTTCTGGAAATAAATTTTCTATATTTTTATATGAGTCAGCAGAGTAGGACTGCTGGTTTTTTTATTAATTGATACATTATACCACTAATAATGTTAATTGGTAAATAGCTGGCTCTTATTTCCGACTCTGATACTTTTTTGAATATGAAAAGATACAGGACATGTTTTTGAATGGTGCTGTAAAAGATGTCTCAGCTTGTGGCACACAGTGCAGGAGAGATTTAGGTTAGTTTCTTAGTACACAGCTTTGCTTCTGTAACTCATAGAGCAATAACTCATAGAGCAATGGCACCGAATTCAGTTATACTCAAATGTAGGACTGTCAGAAGAAATTATTATGAATTGCAGGATGTTTGTGTACATTTGGAGATCACCGTGGTAGTAAACATGTACACAAATCCCCAGGGAATGTGTGAACCGGGTTTGCAAGCTGGGTGTCCACCTTTACAAACTAGGAAAAGTTTCCTGGGCTGTGAGGGTTTTCTATTTCTCCTTCCAGCTAAGTGCCCATTCAGTGGTTGTATTTACATGCACCTCTCATTCTTGTGTCTATCTAGTTATTCACCCATTCTCCATATCATTTATTGTTCCTTTCACTTTATTTTCTCATGCCATTTCAATTCTCTGTTCTTCTCTATAGCCCTTAATCTTTATTCCTTGTTTTGTATGCTCATCCTTTTAAAACTCTTTCTATTCTGCAGACGTGCATATTACAGATGATTAAGTTATTCTGTTTGGAAACATCTGTTACTGAAGCATTTCTTTCTTGTCAAAATATCCCACAAATCCAGGGCATGACAAGGAGCTCTGTCAGATTATTGGTAAATAAGAGGAGAATTGTGTATTTTAAAGAACCAGCAATGGTGTTGAATTACTTTATATTTTCAATGTGCACATGAATTTTAAGCAGCAGAAAATCTTAACATGAAGGCTATACATCCTTTTGAAAGCTACTGCTTGTAAAACTGCATTTTATTGCAAAATCCAGAATCTTCAGCTGTGCTCTTATGGATATTCCAAAATCTACTGTGATAAGTAAATCATTGATATATTTCCATGTATTAACTTCCTACTATCTGATGGAAAGAATTATTAGAAGGTATTATTTGCTCCCTTTTTTGCTGTTGTTGGTAGTAGAAAATCATTATAATGATTCAATTTTGTAGCTCCACCCAAGATGTAAGATTTTGTACTTGGCCTGTTTTCTTACAGTGCTTATGGATTGCATGAGTTTTGATCTTTTCCTCGTTACATGTGGCTGACAGCCTGGCAAAAATATGTAGAAAAGCTTTACCATAGAGGACATGCAGCAAATCAGCAGGGTACTTTCTGCAAGTTGTCAGGAACTTCCCTCTGTGGCATAAAGTTTGAAAGAATTATGAACAATTCTTTTAAAACTTTGCCTGTACTTTGCAGATTTAGAACAGGAAGTCATTGGATTCCTTCTCATTCAGCAATATCAGTTTAAAGGCCCCTTTTTCATATAATTTCCTGAAAAACAGGATCTGCTGCTATGCAACAAAACTGAAAACATACCTGGGCCCTTTCAATCAAATTCTGATTACAATCCCATAGTTGCTAATAGACAGCATGCAAAAAGAAAAGGAAAACTGCTGCTTTACTCAGAGACTCTCACTGGGGTCCTCAGTATTCAGTCCGAAAGCTGCACTAAGACCATCCTCTGTCTTGTTCCAGGCACTATGTTTGGAACAAAGGCAGAAAACAGCTCACCTTGGGGAAAAAAGTTCATGTCTGAAAGCAAAAGAGCCTGCCTGTATAAATATAATCAGGAGGGCTGGAGTCATTAAGGGATAGCACACTATTTATTCTGTACAGCCACAGAAGCCAGTTACAAGAGATGCCTTGAATTTCTCTTTCTCTGTTAAATATAGAGTGGAAAGAAGTGGTGCTGCACAGGTTGTACCCTGTGAGCCCAACACATTAATTGGATCACTGGGTATTCACCTCTTCCTGCAGTCTTCATGCTCACTTGCTCTGGAGAAAAGTAGTAGCTGTTTCTTGAATGGTTGGAGTGACTTAGGTGGGAATATGAAGGGAACCAGCAGGGCCACTGCTGATCATTGTTCAAAAGTTTGCATGCCATTCTTTGGTTTTCGTGTTGCAGAATTTCATTTGTCTCTCAAAAAATTGTCATTTACTTGAAAAACTGTGTTCTTCTAACTCTCTTCCTGTCTGCTGGTCCTGCTCTTACATTGCCCATTGGTTTGCTGCCAGCACAAAAGGTTCAAGTGTCTATGTGATGAAATTTGACTAAGGTGACCCATTAACAAAATTGTAAATTTTAACTTGCTGCAGTTTTCTGACACCTGTTGTAGAATAAAACTTGATGAGGGGGAGGCAGGAATGGTGCAGGGACAGTAGAAAAACAACCTCTAGTAGAGAGAGCGCATTGCTTTTTTCAGCAACACAGATTTATGCTATCCCAAAATGAATTCATCTGGCCCACATCTAAGCAACAACATCCTGGAAAAGTACATGTTATGTACAGAAAGGCATAAACATCACTTCTCGAGGTGTGGAATGCTTAATCTATATCAGTTAAGGAAGTGATATTTCAGACAACTGAAGGGAAATGTTGGAACAGTTTCCAGGTAAACATGTGCACCTTCAGCTAGGTACATCACAACTATTCTCTCCTAAATTTGGCTTATAAAACAAGCTGCATGTCAAACCTAGGAAGTATCTGATGCCCAGTTTTAGAGAGTTTCAAGGATGAGGAAAAGCAGTTGAATATCATGAAGAGGATACATATTAGGAGATGGCAGCTAAGGGGATGCTGTGCTTTTGGGCCATTCACGTAAGATAATAAAGGTCTGCAATACGTTTTATGTTGTGGCTTTTTGGGAAATTTCACATGGATATAGTTCAGCTTGAGAGAGGACTCTGAGAAGGTAGCAGTGAAGGCACATTGGACTTCCAAGTGTGAGCTCTCTCAGTGAGTGATTGAGAAAATCAGTCTTGTGATATACTCATTTCTCATCTCAAGCCTGTTTTGGTTAGCATAGGAATTTTCCAGGGAAATGCTCAAGTTATCTAAAAAGCTTCCATTTTTACCCCTTCCTTATCCAGTTATAGTTGTTAAGATAGAGAAAAGAAAACCAACTAAAAACTTGAAATATTAAGGAGCATAAAAAAATATTAATCACCTAGCTTATTATCAAGAAATCTTGAGAAGAGTCTTGCACATATAATTTGTCAAAGCCAGTGGCAAGGCCCTCACAAGTTTCTTTCTAGCTCAGGCCTGAACCTGCTTAGCTGGGGCATGGGAGACAATTATCATATTAACAGCAAACAAAAGCTCAAGCCTTCATTAAAGTGAAAATAAAGGCTTTAGGTATGCTGACCATTTAAGGCTCTATGATACTTACTTTCTCCCTGACAAAGCTTTCAAGGTTGGCCACTGGGGACTGAGGGCTTTGCTCTATCAGTGCTTTCAGCACGAAGGACAGCGATAAAGTTTATTTCTGTGCCTGCATTCTACTTGTTCCTTATAAAACCTCATCTATGTTTGCTCTTTCTTAGCTAACAGAGGGGAAAATTGCCATTAATCTCCTGGCAGGCTGTCAATAAAATATTATTTCAAGTCCTCTTGCTAGAAAGCAGATGTTTTCCTTTTTTGTGTGTATGCTTCTTTCCTGTCTTTTCACTCTTTTCATCCGTCTTATTTTTATGTTTTTAAGTCACACATTCTGCTCATGGTACTTTAAAGCTATAACTGATTTAACAGGAGCCTCAGTAATCAAACATACAATAGTAATATATTTGGGGCTTTCTCAAGGCACAGTGGTGTGCTCTGCAATAGCCACAGTAAAAAAGGCAACAGTAAAAGCTTAAACACAAGTTTAGTTATGTAAAGTTGAAAATTAGTTGCCCTAATTGATGGTGAAAAATAATTAGTTTAATGTTCGGGTAAAAGCTTTTTTTTAGCATTACCACTTAAATGTTTTCAGAAACTTCTTTAAGATTGCTGAAAATTAATAGACTTTCCATTTGTGATATTTCAGTGTGTACTTTAATTTTTGCCATGCCAGGTATAGATATTTGTCAGTTTGGTGAATATATGGAGCTATCTGAGTCAGGGCCACAGTGTGGTTATATATCAATGGGCTCTGAGCACTGGAATGCTGCCAAGGTTTCACAAGCAGAGCCCAAGGGAACAGCCTGAAGTGGGCTGAAGTTGTTCCCTCTGATCCTTCAGCATGGACTCTTAAAGGGGAGCAGGGAGCAGGAGATCCTCTAAAATACTAAATATGACAAGAGGACTCTAGGAGGGTAGGAAAGCAGAGATTGCTGCAAGCATGTAGCCTCTCATTTTACCAACAGGGACAAAGCAGCCTCCAGGATGTGCTGGATCTGTAAGAATAGACGGTCTTGAATTAATAAATCCTGATTTATATGCAAGGGAGCTATGCGTGTCTAGCTCATACTGGTCCAAACAAATCTTTCATAAAAGGACTTTTCAGAAGAAGTAGACTAGGCCTTTTAAATATTTTAATGGGAAGAAACACTTTGAAAGTAAGTTTTTCATGTATAGCAGGTCCTAAATTTCTCTTATTTTACTTGTATGTTTTCTTCCTTTAGCTTTTGAGAAGCAAGATGACTTAATCACATTTCAGGACCGGTGATTTAAATTATCCTCACAATTTTTTTCACTGACAGAAAGTGGGTGTTACAGTCAAATCTTACAGGGATAATAAGGAATCCTGTTCTAATCAGTAATAGCAAAGGAATTTAATAATATTTTCTTCTGGAGAAGAATATATAAAAGCTAATGTAATGTCATTCATATTAGCTAACTGGGCTGCTATGGCAGTCATTCCACAGTAAAGCTCTGCTCCCAGCTGCTCCCACAGGAATCTCTGCTAACATATTCATAAGTGATTGAGAGACGAAGATGAACACTGAGATGATATTATTTGCAAATGCAATGGGATTATTTAGGAAAATCAAATGAAATGCTGAGTTTGAGGATTTTCTGAGGGGCTCCAAAATGCTGAATGACTGCACAGTAAAGTGGAAGGTGGAAAAAGGTAGAATTAAATGGCAATATGCACGAAGTAATTCATGCTAGAAAAAAGTGACCTTAATTATGCGAGTGCAGCAATGGAATGTGGTGGCACTGAGCTGAAGAAATTGTGCAGTCCTTGTAAATAGCTCTTGTAAAACAGTTCACTGCTCAGAAGCGACCAGAAATCCCAATGGATGGGAGCAGCTGTGGGGAGAGAAGGTAAGACCAGAAGAGAAAGCAGCGTTATGCTATTATGTGGTCATGGTTTATCCGCTTCCTGAATGCTCCATGTGTGTTCAGTTCCTGTTCCTCATGATTAACTCAAATGGGGAAAATACAGGTCACTGCAACTGGGAGGATTACAAGTATGGATTAGCTTTCCTACATGGAGCAGCTAGGCATGCTAGGAAAAAAGTACCTGGGAGAATATGAATGTATTTTTATAAATATATGATTATACAGCCATAAGAAGCAGCAGGAGGTTAATAAATTGATTTTTTTTTTAAATGAAATGGAAATACATCAAGGACTTTGTGTGATAAGGCTGTTTCTGCAGCTCCAGAAGTCCCAAACATGTCCATCACTGGAAGCTGTTAGAGTAGTAATTACTACAGAGCAGTCCTGCTTTTCTGTGCAGCTCTTGAAAGCACAGTGCTGAACTAGCTGGTCTTATGTGCCATTTCCCAGCTTAATTTGCAACTTCTTTCCCTAATTATTTCATCACTAGTTTATACCCTGTGTTCAGAGCAACAGGAAATTGCTAGTGAAAGTAATCATAGACTCACAGAAACATTAGGCTGAAAAAAAAATATAAATCTATCATCAACTGGGTTGTATACAGTCATTCTAAACTTTGTAATCAGATTCCATGAAAATTAGAGTGTTGACACACAGATGGCAGCAGATGACACAAGCCAATATTTCAACAAATTCTCCAAAAAACCTCTTGATTAACTGACAAATCCAGTCAAATTAGGGTAAGCCATTAATTAAGATGGCTCTTTTATATTCACTAAGCATTGTGAATAATTTTTTTTTTACTTAGTAATAAGAGCTTTCTGGCCAGAAATTTTGGTCTGTAGCTCTTAGAAAAAGAAATTCGTTGTTGGCATTCAGTACTAAGAAAAAATAACAGTAACTCAGCATTGGTGAGCTGATGATGTTTCTAAATTTATACACAAATTAAAAATACTATCAGACTTCATGTAAAAACACCTTTCTTTGCTTTTTATGCCTTTGTTTCTTAGGACTCTCTGTTTCTAAGATATAATGCTCTTGAGAGGAACATTTATTATGTTTGCAAAAAACATTTAGAAGTGCTTATAAATGAAAATTCTATGGAGAAAAACTCCAGTCTTTCTATTGTAATACTAGAGTTTGAAGAATTATTTTCAGGGAATAGAAAATTAGGGTTTTTTTTTCCCCAAAACTTTGTATAAGATACTAAAATCATTAAGAGTTTAGTTCAGAAAGCATTTAAATCTATTAAGTGAATAGGACTTTTCCTAAAAACGAAGCCTTACCAATTCAGTGGTCCTGTGCTTATCTCGAGGAACTTTTCAAGGAAAACCAACCAAATTGCCATCTCTCTGCAGGTAGATACTGCTTTTCTGATCAGCACATCACATGCTCACAGCTTTCATTCTGTCCTAATATACACTTGTAAGGAACTCATAGAATAAGTGTTTGTGATTTGTTTTGGGTTTTTTAATAGAATGGACATGCATTTGGTAGGAAATAAGGAAAAGGGGAAACGGGAAACGGAATCAAAGAGAGTGAAATTGGAATGGGATGTCTTGTTCTCACTAGCACAACCAGTGAGCATTGCAGTATGTCTGGCATATGTTGAGGGGAATTGCCAAGTTTCTGTCTGTCCCTCTCATATTAATAGATACTACTTCTAAATGATCAAAAAAAGTGCAACTAATTTCAGTGAGAGTGAGATCTGATCCTATTTCTTAGTTTTGTGTGATGAGGAGAGCCAAGCTGCTTAGGGAATGTTTGGCTCCCTCTTCCTCAATCAAAGAAGGAAAGGAAAAATGACAAGGCTGCCAAACTAAAATTTTGCATAAATCAAAATTATTTTGATACATTTCTATATTTGTTCTGCTGGAAGTCTGGAATAGATCCCTGGTAAGGAATTATCATACTCTTTCAGCACTAAGACCAGTGAAATCTGATTGTAGACAGTAGAGAACTATAACTCTACATGGGCAAAGAGCTTTTGTCCTTTCCATACATAGCACAGAAGTTGATTTGTCCAGCTATTTGCATAAATACAAGTTCACAGAACCTGGTTTCTGAGTCATCTATGACATTTTGATGGTGCCTCCTTTACTGCATCTAGAAAAAAACCTTTGTTTAAGTATGTATTAGTTTTAGCTCCATGACTGTTTCAGAAAGGTGGCTCTCTTATCCTTGCTTCACTTCTCTGCAGCAAGGTGTCGTTTCAGAAGTTCAGTCTTGATGAGGGAGCCTAGCAAGCTCTCAGCTACAACATTATTCTTCACTAATGTTATAAGAACAGTAATTCATTTTTCATTGTGCTTTTTTTGAAGACCTGATACCATTAAAAACATCTACCTAGTGCATGTCACTGATGAGCAGTTACTTGTATTAAAAGCACTTACTCTGTATCTAGCACATTTTGCATTTATGTCTATTAAAATGCATGAAACATCTATCATAACATTTTAAGCACTCAGTAGCTTATTACTGGAACCACATAACTGCTTCCTTATTATCTCTTCTTGACAATAACTTTAATGAATTATATTCAGGTAGCTGTTGAAATTTCCATCCAAGCACATTACTTTTTCGGATGACATGTCAAGAGGTTAACTTATGCTCCCTTCCAGCTGATTTCTAGGCCTCAATCCATCAGACAAGTCACTTCAGAGGATATATAGTGCTCTGTTGAGCTGAGACATCAAGATAAAGTTGACTTTCTGAGATGCAGTCCCCTTTGGGAAGTGCAAGGAATTCTTCAGCAGTTATTTGTCTAGGCAGTCTTGAAGCAACAAGACGCAAGATGAAGACCAAGACATGGAATGAGAAAAAGCAATTAAAGAAAAAAGGGAGCTGTGGTTCATGTAGCTTATGCTAATTCTTTGGTATTATTTCTCATTCATTTTATATTCTGTGAGATTTTCCTCCAGGGAGTGAAATGCATGTACGTAGAAATAAAATTTCCTTAGTTAAAAGTTCCTCTCTGTCTCTGCACATTAAGGTTTTTCTCACTAGTAGTAAAATCTGTCTGGAAAAGAAAGCTCAAATAGGTAAGTCAACAATTCCATCTTTCACTTACATGCCATGAACTGTTTACATGTGACTTGTGGAAATTGGATCAGAAGTGAAAAATACCAATCATAACAATCATGCTCACTGCCATTTATAGAACTATAGTTTTACCAAAATTTAAGCACTATAATTGTTAAATATTGGTGAAAATTACCTGGTGAACTTTTGCTGTGGTTGCTGGTATACTTTGAACTGTCTTTGCAGTTTTTGCTGTGTAACATTTCAGCAGCTTGAAGGCAAGTCTGCTGTTTCCTAGGAGGAAAAGACCACACCATTTGCTCTGTGGCAAAGAAGTATTCTTGCATCTCCAGCTAACATGAGACAGCTGACACCATCACTGACATGATACAAGACACTTAGGAACTCAGCTGATGAGCTAGTTGGCTGTGAATAAGAGCAGCACTACCTCTGAAAGTCAGCAACACGGATTCTTGATTCCCTAAAATTGAATAAATCAAGATACAAAACACACCTTAAGAAAGTGCAAGTAGGCACTTCTGCCAAGAAGCTTACTTGTTTTGTTAAATAAAAAAATGCCACTTGCTGATGCTGAGCACAATCCTAAAGAGATGATAAATGGCACAAGAGCATTGGAGAGATTCTCTCAATGTTAAAAACAATTCCATGTACTAAATTTTAAAAGCTATGCTTTTTTACTCAGGCATATAAGAATATACCCATCCAAGTCAGTGGAGGCTGATGGTAGAACAGGGATCAACCTTTGTATTTATAAATTTGTAATTTCTGAAAACAATCTGAAATGTCTATTTTAGTCCTCCTTGCTTGACTCCTGTCTGCCTAGAAGTATCCAAGAATAAGCAGTGTCAAGAAATCGTGCTTTTTAATCCATGATGATTATAAAAATATTTTAAAACACTTACATAATCAATAATAATAAACCTTTAAATATTATTCTCATTACTCTTAATTAGGCAAAATGTTATAATTCAGCATTTAAATTACCAAAAACCCCCAAACAAATAAAGGATATGAGTGTGAGATTTAGTGGTAACTATTTTGTAACAACTGTTTTTTGGGATGAAGACACCTGTAAATTAAGAGGAGCTTATCCTTAAAATAAAGTCACAGTCCAAATTCTCTTCCTTTCCATGCCAGCTAGTTTCCAATCTGCTTATTCTTAAGAACACTGTTCAAGATATAAGGGTAAAAGGAAATACTTAAATGGGGTTTTTTTCTGTTAATTTAACTAAACCTATAAAGGTGGGTTTTTTTAATAAAGAGGTGAATAATAGATAAGCATACTTTAATTGTGCTTACTTATCTTTTAAAATGTAACGAGTTTTGACAGCCAAGGTTTTGATATAAATGGGCACAGTCAATATGAATGTCAGAAAGGCTAATGTGTGGTCAAAGCTGTTTCTGCTTCTCTTCCCTGTCGTCACTTATAATCTAGCCAACGTACAAAAAATATTCCGACTTTCTCTGTGAAAAAAAATGAAACAATCAAATGTGTACCTACTTTTTCTACGAAGATTGCTGTAAGTTAGGTTATTTTACTTCACTGGGTTTAAGTGGAAAGCAGTAGCACAGGTTCTTTGGCCTCCTAAGGGGTACATTTGGAGATCAGCTGCACCTGTTGCCTGCAGCACCTTTGTCTCTCTTATTTGTTCATTAGCAGAATGACAGTGATTAAGGTCCAGATCATAAAAGCTATTTAGGTAGCCATCTTATCGTGAAATCCTTCTTCCAAGTCAGAATTCCTCCAGATCTCTTGGGCTCAGAGGAGACAGCAAAATTCCTCTGGAAGCTGAGGGCACTGTATTTGAACAGTAGCTTGTAGAGATGATGTCTAAGGAAATGGAGATTTTCAGGTGTAGCACACTCCATTTCTTTGAAAACTTAGAGGAATGTTCTTACTGCTCCTAGAAATCTAGGACAGGGAAATGTATATTTCTGCCTCTGTGTTTTTTTAAGGTTTGGGACTTTTGGTATGATAGTCAAGACCTTGCTATGTGCCTCTTTCTATATTTCATGTTTCATATCTACTTTTGATGGCAGAATTGAATGCTCCAAGCATTTTGGTATATTTCTTGGTAGTGGTGGATGGCATTGTGAGAAACCTAATTTGAAGTTATCTTAGGATTGCTGTTTTCCCTTACTTTAAGCCTCATCTCGCAAATCAGTAGTATTGATAAACTCTGAATTTATACAGGATTAAAGAATACTAGAGAGTCTGGCTGCCGTTAAAGTCATATCTGAACAACGAACATTTACTTTAAAAAAACCTGAATTTCAATATTGCCTAAAATTGGGGTTTAACATTGGTTTTATCACTATTTTACATAGGAGTTCCCAAGTTCTCATATCAGTTCTCATGATTTTTCAATCCTATTCTTTTCATAGAAGCAGAAAAAGTAAACACTAATAACTTCAGATGAGTTAGCCATTCTTTTCTTTATCAATTTTATGAAGTTTTTGTTAAATAGGAGCTAAAAAGAATTTTCAATTGAAACAAGCTTTCAGAATTAGAAAGCTCAGTGTAATGCAAAAGTCCTGCATGGGAGAATTTCAGTCTTTTAAAGGGATTAAAGTTTCCCATTTTCTTTTTCATGTAATACACGAGCTTATGGTGGATGATATTTGAAAAAAAAAAATAAATTCAGTTATCAAATAGGATAGAAAGCTTGTGAAATAGCTGCTTTCCTAATGCACTGCAGTAGCTTAGGGAGAATGAAGTCAAAGATGTTGACTTGAAAGTGTTTGTGTTAAGTTTGACTTAAAATAAAATGCTCTAACATATTCAGCTTAAAATTTGTAGAATTTTTCATTATAAGCAGCCATGTCAAGTTAATGTGAAAACAAATTAAGATTTACGAAAGCCACACAAGTAGTTTGTGGAAGTGAATCTGCTGAATGCCAACTCACACTGTTAAGTCTTGAGTGCACTTAAAAACATTTAGCCTGATTCAAGGCAGGATACAACCTTACAGTGTGATTGTAAAGCTGCATGATCCTTGCAGGCGCACATTTCTTTACCTGCGGTAAATACAAAGTAAATAATCTTGCACTCAAGCTTTCTTTAAATTAGCATAGAATTGCCATGTATTGAAAGTTCATGCTCACCTCACCTACAGCAAAGTCAGTTGTCAGGTTCACCATAATTTCTGAAAATTTGTCTCAGAGTGCTCAGCAGTAAGCTGACAAAGCAACAGCCATATTTTTCAAGCTCACTGACTTTGCTTTAGTTCACGGCCTTGGGGCAGATTCATACAACCTTTAGTACCTTTAGCACTTTTTCTGATAGTCATGATCCTCAGAGAATGGTATGAAAGAGAAACTGCACTCATTAAAAATACAGGGATCTAGCTGCCTTCTGGTTTTAGCTGCTTTTAAAAGATACTTTTCTTTCATTATTTCCAAGAAGGAAAATTACATGTCCTTAGGGCTTTTTGTGTTTCACTTGCTTAGATAGATGACTTACAAAACTAAATTAAAATGCAGTTGATTTTAAACCATAAATGTTTTGAGTGCTGTGTTGAGAAACATCTCTAAGATGGGTGAGACATTTCATAATGCAGTAACAAAACCAGTTTTATCCTCTCACGTGCTCTGAGTTCACAGAGAGCTTTAATTGCTACTTCAAAACCTTTTTTTTTTCAGGAAACGTGGTTCAAATTAATATAGACCAAATTATTGGCCAGCAAGGCACAAATTTGAGAGCATGTGTCTGTCTTCCACACATCCTTTGGTCTAGCAGGGAAGTGTAGAGGCCAAGACTTGCAACTCTAAAGTTTACTGCTTTCTGATGTTTTTCTTTCTTTCTCCATCTCGCTGAAATTGAGTGCTGGTTCTATTTGTAGAGAATAGGCTTTCACAAGACAGTGGTTCATCAGCAGCACCTTTCTTGGCAGAATCCTTAGATTTAATTTAGTCCAATAGATCTGTGTTCTACCCTCCCACCTGGATCCACTGGCTCTGTTTAGACATCAGCTGTGTCACAGTGAATATCTCACCACTTAAAAGAAATAAAAGGATGAGCATGTGTGATATTACACCCTAAATTAAACAGCTTCCAAGAGAAAGACAAAGCTGGGAGGGGAGAAATTCACAGCAACTCACATCATGGCCGGGGGAAGTAAATTTAGAGAAAAAAAACAGACAAATGAAAACTCTGTATCCTCAGAGCTGGATATGGTGCTTGATTCCTGGATTGGTTGTTTTTATATCCTTCCATGGATTTTTCTTCCCCAATGAATTAATTCACTGTGTATGCTGTTTTTCCTTGCCAGTGAACTAGGTCGATATTGAATGCAGTCTGTTTGTAGTTTGTTCATGTAGGGGAAGCCAGCAGAATTTTCAAAAGTATCTTGTTTGGCTTTCTGCATTTCTATATGAGAAATATAGATATGCCTCGATGGAAATATTTAATATTATATTCCTGTTATTCTAGAGAAAATGAGCAAATAAATCTATTCTACAGCTGAAATGAAAGCTAATGAATGATACCAGCAGCTCCAATCTCCTTCATTTTAATTTCTGAAATGTCAAATTTTATAAAAAAAAAAGGGGATAAAAATACCCTTAAATGCCGCTACATTACCCAAATTGCCAAAAGCAATTTTGCCTATAATAAAACTATTGTGGGCTGAAGCATTTGTATCAAGCAGTGCAAGATTGATATGTTTTTCTTTATACAATTCAGTGAATGTGCTATTCTTGTGGAATTTTCCATATGAGTGTCTTGGGGAGAAAATACAGTGGACAAAATTTCTTGGACTTGCAATTAGATTTTTTCAAGTTATCTTATCAACTAGCTGTAAATGATAACTTGTTACACATTTCTGATGTTTAAAAGGCAATGTAATTTTTCTATTGGCAAGAAACCTGTGTAGTGAGGGAATTTTGAGATGATACAGGCACAGTCATTTAAAATACAGCTGAGTCACTATATTAATTGACTTTTTAAGATCTGCTGAGCTAATGAGTGTTTTGGAAGACCAGTAATATTTCTGCAGCCAGTCATAGGATAGTGAAGGTTAAGATTCCTTACCCTGTATGTCTTGTGTTTCTGTATCTTGGTCTGGAGTAATCTTTCCTGAGTCTTTTTTGCTGCAGCCTGGTATTTAATGCAGGTGCTTCATGAGGTTTGCACAGTGACTGTGAGTCTGGCTGAGTGCTGGAACAGAAGCCTAGATTAGAGGCGTGCTAAATTTGCTCTGGAAGGCAGAATAAATGAGATGGCACAGAGTCCTCTTGTTCTGCACTAGGTGTTTACAATGACACTCTTAGGTGCCTCTCAGAGCCACGCAACTGTCTATACGTAGCAAGCTGAATCGTAAAATATTTATTATTTTAGCTGAAATCTTGACAACCCTGACTTAAAGTAACATTTCCTATTAGCTGAATTGATCTCAGGGTTTTGCCTTCTTGTCCAAATGTCTTTTTGTCTAAATGCCACCTGATAACTGATAGCTGTAGTATGCATAGCTTTCTGTTAGCAAACCAGGCTGAAACCACTGATCTTTCTTATGCTGGCCAATAAATAAATGGTAGTGATTTGCCTGTATCTAGCATGGGTTCCATAGGTTAGTATAGCATTCACTGAACCACTCAAACTCCCTTGCTAGTCTCTGTTTACTGTGCCTCTTTCTATATTTCATGTTTCATATCTACTTTTGATGGCAGAATTGAATGCTCCAAGCATTTTGGTATATTTCTTGGTAGTGGTGGATGGCATTGTGAGAAACAAATTCCTGTGTTTGGTTCAGACAGCTAATTTTGAAAATGTTTTGGTACAATGCCAAAAGCTAGTATCTTCTTCAAAATCATCAGTTCTGTTCAAATAGTTGGTTAAAAGTAAACCATAATTTTTCCTCTATAAGAGGAAAAATTGTGCATATTAAAGTTAATTGACTGACTGGTTGGAATTCAGCAAATCCTCAGCACTTGAATTAGGCTGAATAAGCTCCTCACAAGGTAGCAAAGAGAATAGGAATCTCCAGAGAACATTTAGAATAGTCAGTGTGCTGGAAATTACATTTTTTTCTTTGGGAGGTTCATGCTTTTTTCCTTTAATTTGGAAAAGACTTAAATTCCAGCTGAGGTGCTAACAACAAAGTAAGCTCAGATTTGGATGCTAGAGTAAATATATAAGTGGGAATGTTTGGGACTTTATATGTCCTAGTTCATAATGAATTGCACCATCAAGGTTTGTACCTGTATCAACTGACTGCACAGTCTGCATTTCGCTTTGTAAAAAGGTGGTTGTACAAGCAATTACCTGCTTTTAAATAGATGTGGAAATTTTACTGGCGTGATGGACTCTGAGCAAATTGTGGTAGCCATAAAAGTGCCAGTACTTCTTTTATTTGGTACTATCCATTTTCTCTAGGGATGCTTAAAATCTAGTAGTTATTTAAGCCTTTAAAATAGGAAGAGAGCTGAACACAGACATTGATAATAAATTTCATACTTAAACAAGAGAAGATACTTAGTGGATTTTTTTTTTCCAGTTTGTATCTGGTCTCAGAAAGGAAAGGTTCATGATTAAGGATTTAGTATCTGAGAAAATCAGTAGCTCAGAAAGTGAGCCAGTGCTGGCTGGGTATGTGAAGCAAAATAACTGTGTCCTGTCTAGAAAGAGACAGACGAGTTCCAGGGGAAGGACAGTGTGGGAAACAGGAGTGGGGAGACATAAGTTTAGAAAAGTAGTATCAGCCTATGAAAAACAAAAAAAACCCCAAAATTATATATATTTTTTCTTTTAACTGGGGCTCTTGCTTTTCTTCTTGTGGGAGATATTGAACATTTTTTTTTTTTTTTTTAAAGCCCAGAACACTCCTTCCCCCTTGCCAAAAAAAAAGGTGGCAGTATGCCAATTCTTATTTAAATACACTTATTTAAGAGTGCTTTCTGCTGTTGTGATTTAAATGAAGTGGAATCAGATCAGTGTAAAGTCAGAATAAGACTGAAGAGACAATGATTTAGTAGATACAAATTTAGAGTAGATTCACTATAGGAACTATAACCAGGGCAGAAGAAGACTGTACCATTATGATCTCAATATGATATTTAAATTAATTTCAGGTCAATATATTTGAAAGTCAATGAGGAAAATACTAATATGAACTATGTCTCTGGTTGGCCAATGCCATTTAACAAGGCATGTTAAGACTTCTGCAGTTCTGGTAGTCTTGTGGTATCAAGGGATTCCTACATGTTTTTGTGTCTAAGCATTTAGACAATTTTCTCCTAAATGCTCTCCTCACAAACATATTTGCTGCTTTTCTGTGTGAAAGCATGTTCTTGTCAGGAAGCAGCCCAAGCACTGCATTAGCATGGGAATGGTGAGCATCCATCCTTCCTTATCTCTCTCTACAGCTGCCATGGAAAACTATTCCACTTAGCAGAGATGCAGCATGATGGGACAGGTAGATACACAGTCCCTGGGCACTGGACCTTGCAATTTTGTAGTTTCTTGTACTCTCTCTGATGAAGAAAAAGCCCTTCTTCTCTCTGAAAGATCGGCCCCAGGAAAGAAAGGTCTCTTTTCCGTGCAAGTGGATAGTTTCTCCAACACCAGGACTCTTTTCAGCGCACTGCTCCCATAGCGTGTCGTACCAAGGTTTGTCCTTTTTTATAGCCCTTTCACCAGGGGTCCCCTTAATCCTCTTTTGGATTGCGTGCAGTGGGAACAGGCAGCTTACGTGGAGTTCTGACCTGATTTTTTCACTCGGAGTACTCTTGCAAGGAAAATAGACTGATGCATAGGACAACACACATTTAATTTCACAACAGGAAGAGTTTACAAGTCCCTAGCCATTAAAAGAGGATAGATAGATTTGCTTGTAAATGTGAGCAGCCAAGTTGGATTTGATATTAATATACACTGAGGCACCTTTACACGAAAAGGATGATACAAAGGGTTGTTAATGTGAGAGTAAATTAAAATTGCATATGCTTTTAAGTCTTTCAGAGATCTGAAGCAAGATAATGGAGACTAAGTGGTTCAACTGCTTTAAAAATTTAAAAAAAGGGGGGGTGGACTAAGAAATAAGTACAGATATGTTTACAATAATATTAAATGATGTATGCCTAGGCAGGCCAATTGACTCTCACTAAGATTTTGCTCGTGTTATTTAGCATTTTTTATATAAATCTATCTGTTGTCTCCAACTCTAGGTAGAAATTGCTTCCATTGAAGTGCCTAAAAGAAATTGCTTAAAGTTTTACTTGCTGCATCTATATCAGCACATTCAAAGAGAATATTATTCACTTAATCTTTATGCAAAACTGGTCTTTTTCTTGTCAAAGAAAGCAAACATTTGAGGAACAGAATGATTCAGGTAATTGACCCCAATCATCTGCTTCTGCTGGATTCAAACACCTTTCCTAGCTTGGTGTCAATACAGAGACACAGAGAAACAGTGTTGAGAATCTCACTGCCTTTGCTTTGCATTTTCATTCCTGGAGATCCCTTGGCCTGCACAAAATAGCAAAAGTTGCATATAAAAACAGGTCAATAAACCAGCAGCAATTAAAAAAATGCTGACAGAAGATGGAAAACATCTGAGATGAAAACTGTCCAATATGCTGAACAGCTACATTAAGCTCTTAGTGTCCTTTTCCCTCTGTGCAGATCTGAAGTCAGAGAGACTTTGATATTAGGCTTTGATTTTATTAACAGACCTCACCCATCACAGTTAACCTGTGCTGGATGGAAAAGAATCTCAACAGAATTGCTGGAGAGTTTCAGAGCTAGTGGCATGTCCCTTTCAGAGCAAGACTGACGCATGGGACACAGTCACCTGGAAAGACACAGCGGAGGTAATGATCTGACTCAGGGTAACCCTAATATTTCTGTGTCAAAAGTTATTTTATAATGTGTCTCTTTTACAGAACCACAGGGTGAGTCAGGTTGGAAAGAACCACAGTGGGGCATCTGGTCCAACCTACCTGCTCAAGCAGTTTCATCTCAGAGCACATGGCACAGGATTGTGTCCAGATGGTTCTTGAAAATCCCCGGGGAGGGGGAATACCCACAGCCTATCTGGGCAACCTGTTCCAATGTCACCTGCACAGTAAGGAACTTCTTCCTCATGTTCAGGTGAAACTTCCTGGCCATCAGTTTCTGCCAGTTGCCTCTTGTCCCATTGCCTGACACCACCGAGGAGAACTTGGTCCATCCTCTGGCCTCTCCCTGCAGACACTGACAGACACTGATGAGGTTCCCTCTCAGTCATCTCTTCTCCAGGCTGAACAGGCCCAGCTCCCTCAGCCTTTCCTCATCAGAGAGATGCTCCAGCTCCCTCATCATTTTTGTAGCCCTCCACTGGGCCAGCTCCAGGAGCTCCATGTCTCTTGCACAGAGGAGTCTAGAATTTAATTGACAACTTTTAGTTATCAGCAGCATTTGTTCTGCCACAGGAACTGAAAAACAGGCCAAGGAGGTCTCTATTTTACAAGAATGAAATTTATTAACTGCAGATTAGCTTTGTCTTTTGAACAGTCACCACGTAAGTTTTGATAGATTGGTTCAGCATGTGGTCTATCATCTATTCATATCAGTGACAGTACAAAGTCAGGCTCTTTCTTTCTCTCTTTCACTTCTTGGTCAGCAGTGCAGGGGAAAATTTCCATAATCCTTTTCTTATGAGAAATCTTTTCCTGGGCATTAAAGATATCCTGTTTCCTGGGTTTGTGAATATTTCGGTTATCACCAGTACATTGTGCTGTACACAGAATTTGCATAAAAAGTGTTTGCTGTATCGCTGAAAAAATAGCAGATTCCAAAAGAATCATATCCATTAAATGAAAAAGGAAAGTATGAAGAACCACTAACATCAGAAGGTACTGTGTCAGAATATTAGCAAGTCATCTAGATCAAGTAATAGGTGATATTCTGAGGAGTCCTAATAAACAGCAGCTAAGTAAACAGAGAAGTTGACATAGATTAAGAAAAATATAACACACATGCACACACATTTACGACTTTTTATTTTCCACCAAATTATTTTTAATGAAGGAGAAAAAATCCAGTCTTGTAAATCCATACTTGAAGTTCTTTTAGCTCATTAATCCCATTTCTGAAAGGCTTGTATGTGATTGAAAAGTGAATAACTAAATCCATGTTGACTGTGCCTATTTATGAAAAGCTGGTGCATATACAATGTATTTACATCATTAAATAGACATTAGAAGTGTTTTAATGTAGTAGTTCTATAGTATACAGTATATAGTAGCTCTATATTTTGCTTATACTTGGTAATTTTCTTGCTTGATGTGACTTTTGGTGAGTTTTAACATTTGCCCAGCCAGTCTCTCTGTTTCTCTCTTTCTCTGTGAGGTTCACATGTAAACTGCTTTAAAGATTGCATAATGACTGTTTGGCATATCCTACAGGCAAAGGCCCAGAAACCCTTTTTGCTGGCTATAACCTCAATGATAATGAGTGGCACACAGTGCGTGTGGTGCGGCGAGGAAAAGGTTTAAAGTTAATGGTGGATGACCAGCAGGCCGTGACAGGTAGTGTGGCATTGTGATTCCATGATTCCATGTTTACTGGGGGGAAGCACGAAACAAAAAAAGAAAAATGATGGAAGTAAAATGGCTTTATCTGTAAGAAGCAGATATTTTTTTCTTTTCTTGGGTAAGATTCAAAATCCGTGTTATGCATCTTGGAATGGTGGTACAAGAAGTGTGTTATTACACTTGATGTTAATGTTGCTCTAAGGTTGCTATTGAAATTAATGGAAACTTTCGTGCTGACTTAAATGAATGTTTTTATACAGTAATTGGAGAGAAGTGATTTGATACATCACTAATGAGAAGGCAAGTAAAATGCTTTTGGTAACACATTGTTAAGGCTAAACGCTAAGCCACTGCTGGAAGAAAGAATTTAATGAACATTTGAAGGATATTCTACTGTGGTTTGAATCTTGCATCAACTGTCCTCAATAATTATATATTAGGCAGCATGTTTTTCTCAAGTACTAAAATAGCCGTTGGGATGGGCGAAAAAAACTGACATGCATGCTGGCAGATATTAGAAACGTGTTTGTATATTTATATTATCAGAAAGGTTAATAGAGAACACATTTATTTTGTCCTGTACAAGACAATGCTTGTATGACATGTATGCTGACAACATACGTGTTGTTAATAGCAACTGATCTGGCTTTCGGCCCTGATTCCTTGCACAGTACAATGTGCCTAATTTTTTGTTAGCTATTTGGAGTTATCTTTTGGTTTTGCGTAGCATTAAACAACTTTTATCATTGGTTCTAAGCTTTGTTAAAATGGTAACAAGTTAAATGTTTGGTTTTTTTCAAAGAGGAGTGTACCTTCTTTAATGATCCCTTTTCACCTTAGCAGAACACTGAGGGTTGTGTCACTGGTAGAAAAATAATTCATATAGTTGCAAGAACATATTTTCTAGAATTTTTCAGAAATTACCAATATATCTTCCAGAGCTGAAGTCTATGTATGTTATGATGCCTAGGGTCATTCTCCCAAGAATGTAGATGGCTTAAATAATTTATTTTCTTTTTGATAATAAATTTATAGTATGGGTGGAAGTATACTGAAAAATATTATAATCTTGCTGCTTCAACTACCACTCAAGGCAGACTCTAATATAGTGGAAATTTTTTAGGTCAAAATCCAATCCGAGATCCGCATGCACAATTCCTGGACTCCTCCTGGCAGAGTTCCAATTTACAAATACTACAGGTTACATAACCTGGGTCCGTCCAGCTTTCTAGTGCAACACTTGTATTCTTTCTACATCAAAGACTGGCCAGTTGACTTGAATTCCCTCTCAGTTCTTCAAGCTGGAAATTGTCTGCATTTGCATAATCCACAGATGTTTGATATTATTCATCCAAAAGGAGAAATTCATCCCAGTATTTTGGAGGGGAAAAGACTTCCTAAGCTTCCTAAACTCCCTGTAAGAATCTACGTGGCCAATCCATGGCATTGTCCACCAGTATGGAGGGAACTGGCATGAGAGAAGGAACAGAGGGAAATTTAAATATGGATAATATGCTGTTAGTCCCAGGAATATCACATTTTCAACAAAGAAAATCTTTATGGTTGTGTAACTGATGAGATTTTTTGTTTTGTTTTTTTTTGGGGGGTGGGAGTTTTTTTTGTTGTTTTGGGTTTTTTTCAACACTGAGTGTTTTAAAAGCCTTTCTAAGTTTAAATTTTAAATGTATGTAATAGAATTTAATGTGTAGTAGTTTTGAATTTCTTGAAAGGGTAGGGAAAGAGTTGCCATATGAGATTAAAGTGTGCTTGTTCTAAACTGGTTAGAACTTTGCTTCAGATGTCCCAGCAAACAGAAATTTGGTTAAAATGTAACCCATTCATTTTTCCTGTGAAAGGTCATTGTGGTGTTATAAGGAGAACAGGGAAGAAAACTGATTTCCTACTAAAAATTCCAGCTTTCTCCTGCCACACATTGTGTTTCTCTTTTTTGATTCCATTTCCTATGTCGTATATGAAAGAAACCCCATCGGATCCAGTAAGCTTAAACTGGAGGAAAAGCCATTAAATAATTTAGCCTGACTCTCCAGTTTTTACAGATTATAAAATACCACGTAGTCACTCGTGTTTTGTGCTTGGTTCTCTTTGACAAATGCATAATGTGTGCATGGATAAATAATATAATTCAGAGTCATAAGTTTTCATTGGAGGTCGTGCAGGTGGTTTTGAAGAAAATACTCATCACAGAAGAGCTTAAATACTTCCAGCTCTGATGCACCTTATTTTCTAAAAATGTATGAAAAATAAGAAGTGGATTGAAGGTCACTAAAGTTGGATAACGGAATAGCATATGTTTATTCAATTGGCCTTTTGTATGATGTTTTTCCACAAACCTGATAAACTTAAAAAAAAAAAACCAACAAAAAGATAACAAACAAAATAAAAAACCCACCACCAAACCCCCACATGCCCAACCTTGTAAGTACAAATTACACTCTCTCTCTTTTCCTTCATTGCTCCATTTACAAATACTGTGGAGCATTATGTGAGGTCTCAAGTCCTGTTTGCATGTTTGTGGAACTGAAATGTTGGAGGGAGATTTGGGATGTGAGCCCAGATTCTGGAGTTTTTTATTACAATTCTCAAAGAAAGAAATACATTTACTGTAGTGGGGATACTGTGCTACAGGCCAAAGCTCAGTGGATTTTTGCCATGACATTAGTGCAATGCCATCTGAAGGGATACAAGACTGGAATACATAATGTTCCTCTCTAAAACTTGATCCTCAGCTCTTTGGCTGTGATCCAATATACAGCTCTTGTCCCAGCAAAAATTACACATTTGGTATTTTTCAAGACTCATTACTGCAAGGAAGAACCCACTTTTGCTTAATACATTCAGGGCAACTGGTATCTTCAGAATAGATGTTTAGAAACAAGAATA
Source organism: Rhagologus leucostigma (assembly GCA_013397725.1). NCBI lineage: Eukaryota > Metazoa > Chordata > Aves > Passeriformes > Rhagologus > Rhagologus leucostigma. Next base: position 1,254,840 of record VZTD01004439.1, read on the forward strand.
TCAAGAAGACTGTCCCTGGGGTTTAAGGTGCCCCTTGCAGTGCTCAGTCCTGTGAGTGCAGATCCCAGGTGGTGGTAGTGTTCAATGACACCAGTAAGAGTGAGTTCTCATACAGAACTCATCCTGAAGCTAAGTAAGCTACTTGTAAACATTTATCATAAATTATTAGAACAATTTTTGTGCCTGAATAGTATTAAAACTTATAGAGCTATTTTCCATGTAATTTCACTGATGCCTGTACGTGTATCTCAGTGCTGTGACTTAACCTGCTTGTGAATTCATCTCCTTGGGCAAATCCCAGATATCGACATTTCTCCTTCCCTTGTCTTTTCCCTGTCACGCTCATGTCCACAGACACTTGCTTATGACACCTATGAACGTAGAGCTGTGTCAGCCTCCTCCAGGCTTTGTGCACCACTTCTGACATGTCCATCCTGGGGCAGTGCTCACACTCTCTCTTGGAATAGTGTATTTGGGGATGGACAGAGGGAACTTGGCTTGTCAACAGCTTTGCCACTGTGGGGACTTTAGAGCAGCTTTATGCCGATATTTAGTTCAGCTTGGTTAGGTCTGCTCTTCACTTTCTCTGTACTCCATGAGAGATGTGATACAGCTAAGGAATTGGGGAATCTAGGCCATGGTTTGCAAAAGGTACATTAAGTGGTGAAATTCATTAGTAATAAAAGCTGGTTTTCCACACAATGTGACCATGAATCAGCCCTGTGAAAACACTGCCCTACTTCTTTAAAATAAGCATGGAAAAAATTGGAAGTTCTGTCAGAAAAGGGAACACTTCAGTGAACACAATTTTGATGTGCTGGGTAAGGTATTTAATGACAAACTTAAAAACTTACCTGACCTGTATGCAGTGTACTCTGGCAATGCTGATCCTTTCCTCCAGATTAGCTCTACAGTCAGCAGATTTCAGGCTTCTTGCTCTGCAGTGGTCCTTGCATGACAGAGAGAACTCAAAGGCAGCTGTGGGGCTTGCTTTTGGCCACCTTTCTGATAAAAGCAAGTCCCCTGTTGTTTCCAGGATTACAAAACACTGGCATGCACCCTTCCTGAAGCCTTTCTGCTCAGCCCATCTCTTGGGCTCTGCCCTTTCTCCCATGATTTATCCCCATGGTACAAAGCCAGTTGCTTTCAAGCTGCTGTCCAGCCTTGCCGCACAGGGCTTTTCAGAAGGGCCAGAAGTAATGTACCTAAGACAACTGAAACAGGCATCCTTCCTTCTTCTAGTCAAATCATGCACATTGAAGCAAAACACATGGAATAATATCCCTCAAGCTGTTCTGTTTCTCTTTAATGAAACTCCGATGCTGTTGGTTTAGCTCTGAGATTGGCCTTTGTCATCTTCATGTTAAATAATTGCACTTGCTTATAGTAAAACCCCACATCTGGTTAAGTGTCACTAAAGTGAGGGATTTTGTTGGCAGTTTAATATACTCTAGCAAACTGTTTCAGTTTAGAAATCTTGCTGTTGGCCTTATCCAAACGTACTGAACACAGTGGAAAGGCTCCTGGATTGACCAGTAATTAGGATGAACTTAGAAGAATTGCCTTTGGAGTCAAAAATTGGCCTTGCACATTCTGAGAAGTGTGAAATTGATGCAGATACTTAATCACATGATGTGCTTTTCGACCTCCCATTTGAGACACTAACACGTGTTTTCTTGTTGCTATTTAAAGGTCAAATGGCTGGCGATCACACGCGACTGGAATTCCACAACATAGAAACAGGAATAATAACAGAACGGCGCTACCTGTCTTCTGTGCCTTCTAATTTTATTGGGCATCTACAGAGTCTCACATTTAATGGCATGGCATACATTGACTTATGTAAAAATGGAGACATCGATTATTGTGAGCTAAATGCAAGATTCGGGTTCAGGAACATCATAGCAGACCCTGTAACCTTTAAAACAAAAGCAAGTTATGTTGCACTGGCCACGCTACAAGCGTACACATCTATGCACCTTTTTTTCCAGTTCAAAACCACCTCCCTGGATGGATTGATACTTTTTAACAGTGGCGATGGAAATGATTTCATTGTGGTTGAATTAGTAAAAGGGTATGTATGGATTGGCGTAACAACAAAACCCGTCTGTTCAAAATGTATGTACAGGAGGAAATAGAAATACACGGGAAAGTTTAGGATGCAAATCTTTTTTCTGACTGGGTAGATGTGAATGATAATGTTTCTCCATGTTGAACTTCACGTGCTTTATTGTGACTCTTTCTTTCAGATGAAGCTAGATGCCTGAAATATATGAAAGTAAATAATAGGTATAACTTCTCTCGTGTTTACCACAAAGAAGTACTAGTTTGTAGCCTCCCTCTTGTTCTCTCTCTACGTATGTATGCATGTCTTGGTACACGGAGTGCTCGTTGCTTTCCAGAAACTTGGGACTGCACCTCAACTCATCCAAACGAGTGGCAATTTCTCGGAATGACAGTTGCTTCCCCATCTGGCATTCATTGTTGTCTTCTGATTTTGCCAGCTCTGCTGAGGAGTACAAACAAATAGAAAATACCAGGCATAATAATTAATGCCCCCTTGCTATGTAAAGAAAAAGGAAACTTTTCCAATTTTTTCTCTTTTCCCAGGTATTTACACTATGTGTTTGACTTGGGAAATGGTGCCAACCTCATCAAGGGAAGTTCTAATAAACCTCTGAATGACAACCAGTGGCATAATGTCATGATATCAAGGGATACCAACAACCTACACACTGTAAAGATTGACACTAAAATCACAACACAGAGCACAGCAGGAGCCAGAAATTTAGATCTCAAAAGTAAGTACAGTTATTTTTGTGTAATCTACAGTTAGGACAATTACAGAATGATAAACAGAATAAATCATGGATGTAAAGTATGACATAATTTTTTAATATTGTATGAAACATTTTATTTTATAATAATTAATATGATCACAAGAGATAACATCATCTTAACCCGACAATGCCAGTTTAGTATTAGTTCTGCACAGGTAGGTACCACTTTAAACATGTGAAGATCCTGTGGGAAAAAAAAAACAATAGAAAATTGTAATAACGCAGAGTGGCCCATATAAACCAAAAAATGATTGAGGGACTAAAGGAAGCCTACAATGGCTTTTACATGAACATGGGTTATGTGAGTGGCGTAGCATACTCATCTGATATGTAATGTATTATAATTTCAATTGCAGGTGGGATAAACTTTGTTTTAAACCTACATGTTATAAATCCAGCAGGATTCTATAGATCCATTTTCTATAAATATATGTATATTTTAAAATAAGTGATAGTAATGAGTTCTGTGGATGAGTTTCTGAAAAGCTAATTTGCATCTGAGGGAAATATCTTTTTGGAAGGATGTGTAAGTAAGTATGCTTTTAAAATAATGACTGCCTAATCAGACATAATATTATATGTTCTGGTCATGTGGAAAAGTACTGTGTATTTTAGCATTCTTTAAGAAGGCTCTTGGCAGGAAAACTGAAATTTCATAACTGTTAAAGAAATATGATATTTCAAAAGCCAGGATGTTCAAAGTAGATATTAATATTCTATCAAGAACTTATTCCTTGCTGGATTTTCTTTTAACTGCCTCTGAGTCACAGATAATGAGCTGACCTTGGTAATTATGCTGGATTTTGTGATATTTTATGTGTTTGCCTCACTTGAAAGTGCTATTAAGATTGTCAGAAAGACTGTGAAAACAGTATCCTGATATGTCATAATCTTCAATAAGAGATTCTTTTATTTATAAACCTAGCATTTCTGATAAAGCTTTCTAGATTGCTCACACTCCATTCCTAAAGTAGCATTTGAAATTTGTGCCATGTTTTTCTCGGGTTTGCATTCTGTTAAACATCATCGATGTTTATTGAAACAGTGTCATATTTCAACATTGTTTTTGATGCTGTAGAGAAAGCATCCACCTTGTTCCTCGACGTTTTTAAGATGGCAAGTGCTACTTATTCATATGTGTATGTCTTTAATATGTTTGGCTTTTTTCCTAGTAGTTAAATCAGGCATGGGTAGGAAAAAAGCCAGTCCTGTTGCGAGCTGATAATTAACAAAGCCATTTTATTCGACATATTTTTCAAACCGACTGTGGTGTGTCTTTGGTGTGTCGCTTTATTTAAGGAAAACAGATCAAGTTCGCTCCATGTGCTCGCTAAAGGCACTAGAGAGCGCTGTGACCTCGCCAAACGCACTGCCCAGAGAAGGCTCATCAGCGAGGACAACCTGCAAAATCCAACATCCCTTTGTGTGCTGCACTTTGAAAATGCTACTTTCGCCTTACGCTTTTGAAGTAAAACTGTATCCATAGCTGTCGCGTTTTCTAACCTTGAATTCTTTTGGAAAAAAGAAAAAGAAATGAGGAGCATGAAAAAACATACTGAGATTTGAAGCAATGAAGGTGAATTGTGTTAGATGATTTTCTGTGGTTCACCACCCAAGGAATGTGGATAGTAAAAGAATAACAAGCCTGACGTTTTCAGTACAGAGCAAGCACCTCTCTAAAACGGGTCTAGCATACACAAATCCTCAACCTCTCTCTCCTTGTAATAGTATGCCTCATTTTATCTTGTTTTTAAAAATGTATTAGACTACACTTTTCCAGTCGGCTTCCCTTGAATATGGCACAGTATATATCATGAGAATTTTGGCTGGATTTAGGAGGGGGCTCAAGCTGATACTTTTTAGCCAGCAAGCTAAAAGAGAGAAAAAAATTGCCTTTCATTACTGTTTTTCTTTCCTTTGTATTTAGTAGAAATGTTCTCCTGTAGTTGCTTTTTTTCTATTTTATATCAGCGTTTCTTACAATGACATATTTCTGTTGTGCTATAAACACTCCATACACTTTCCTGATATAAATAGTTACAATTAATTCATTGTCCTGTACTATTTTAGCCTTAGCAACAAAGCAAATGCAAAATTACGTCAATAGTATCAATAGTTCTGCTTAACCAGAGTTATCATTAGGTAAAATATAAGTGTGTGTAGATGGTATGGAACCTGCAGACATTCTAAGTAATTGTAGAGCTACCAGGTTTCTGATTTTGAAATCCAAGCTGATCCTGGGAAAAGAAATCCTCTATATGTGGGTTTCTGCAAATACACAGTGAATTCAGCGCAAAGATAAGACACAGATTGTGTTGTCGAGCCTGCACAGCATGGAAGTTGTCTGGGAAAGCAGACAGCTGCCATAAAAGTATGGGAGAGAATTTCCAATATGTGTTTCCTTTTGGGTGTAGGATTTGGCTATATAACACATGAAGTTCATTATCACACACATCAGTTCCCTGCGCAACCTCTGGTACAATTTCAGCAGGTACCTGTTGGAAACACTTATATTACATCCTGCAGCCTAATTATTGCTGTAATTAGATGGGTAAATTATAAATTGGAGACAAATAAATGAGTGAAAATAATTCTGTGTTTGAATTCCAAGAACTGCATTATTTTTCCTCGCAGGGAAAATTAGCAAAGTGTGCTGAGGTGCAGTTCTAGCAGATAACCCATAAAGATAAATGAGTCTGAACAGCAAAAGCAGTGTAGCTCAAGCCTGCCAACACAGTTACACAGCAAATTCCTTTCGTATATTTCATGAGCAGATTCCCTGCCCTGCTCTCAGGATAGCTCAGATGGTTGGCATGGCTGCAATTCAAGGCCTGAAAGAATTGCACCTGAAAGAATCCACCTGAAAGGTGGATGGGAATTCTTGCTTGTTGTACTTGATGCTGTGCTCTGGTGTTCTGAGGGGTCTGAGTAGCCTCAAAGGGCACCGAAAAACAAGTGAAAATAGAATTTGACTTCTTGATGGAGTGACTACATCAGTGGACAAGGGAAAGATTACAGATGTCATTTATCTGGACTTCTGTAAAGCCTTTGACACCGTCACCCACAACGTCCTTCTCTCCAAATTGGAGAGGGGTGGATTTCATGAGTGGATTGTTAGATGGGTAAGAAAGTGGTTGGACAGTTGCATCCAGTGGTGGTCAACAACTCAAAGTCCTGACGGACATCAGTGACAAGTGGTGTCTCTCAGGGGTCCTTACTGGGACCAGTGTTATTGGATGTCTTCATTAATGACATAGAGGGATTGAGGGCACCCTCAATATATTTGCTGATGACATCAAGCCGAGTGGTGTGGTTGACACACCTGAAGGACATGATGCCATCCAGAGGGACCTGGACATGCTGGAAAAGTGGGCCCATTGGACTCTCATGAGAATTAATAAGACCAAGAGCAGGTGCTGCACCTGGGGGGCAACCCCCAGTGTCAACACAAGCTGGAGGATGAACAGATCGAGAGCAGCCCTGCCCAGGACTTGGGGGTGCTGGTGGATGGGAGGCTGGACATGACCCAGCCACATGTGCTGGCAGCCCAGAGAGTCACCTGTGTCTTGGGCTGCATCAGAACCCAAACCAAATCATTCTATGATTCTTTTTTCCTCACTGTTGCCAAAGGAAAGGTGTCTTCCTTGCTTAGACTGTGACTTTTACGATATCTATAATGTCTCTTCCCCCTCCACAATTTTTTTCCTGTGGTATGGGAAACTGTAGATCTGTCAGAAATTATTTTATTTTATAAGTACTTAAAGATTCATGATCTGCTTCTGATGAGGAGGACATCCTCAAGCACACTTTGTATCCATTTACCTACCAGGGTTTAATCTTCCTCTTGCTTCTCTCCTACACATATAAGCAGTTTTTTAATCCCCAAAGCTTTCACACACTTTTTTTAAACAGCAGGCATAAAAAACCCTGCAAAAATCCAATTAGAATTCTCTTGGAATACCCATCAGAAAATTAAAATATTTTAGCATTTTAATTGTTTACAAGTTGAAATGAGAAGTTGAGATATTGTACTCTTACCAAATGAGAAGGTAAAGAATTCCTCATGTATTTTAGATTGAACAATAAGCGGTTACAAATTTTGTATGAGTTGGTAGTTTCAGTACTTCAATATCCAATCCAATTTTAAACTTTCCAGATCACAGAATGTATTCACAGATATGCCATATCCTCTAAGATGATCTGCAGTCATCCTAATCTGGATATTGGGCTAACTACATTTTTTTAGTAGGAAATCACCATTCTGAAAAAAAACAACCTACACAGCTCAGCATTTATGGGTTAACTTTTACTGCCTGTGCATCATTTCATGTGTCAAGACCTGCTTTTTTGAACTGACATTCTTAATTTCAACTTGTCTCACTGTCATCATCTTTCATGTAGCCTTCCCAAATGTCAGTTTTAGAGCCCATTGTAAGCCATATGTTATTCCTGCGCTATTGTATCACTGCATCCTCAAAAAAATGTTATTCGTATTAGAACACACATCAGAATCAGCCTGCCTGGAATAAAATAACCTGTCTAAATCTCTTGTTTGTTTTATTTCTGTATCTCTTCACTGGCCGCTGGCTTCCTTTATTCTTTCGAGGTAGGGCTGCTGCTTCTATCTACCTTTGCTTTTTCGTTTGCTATTTTGTCCCATACTGTGAAAACAGACTAGACTGAAGCACCTGAAAGAAAAGTAGTTATAGTCATTTCTGGTTATCACCTCAATGGTTTTACAAATGCACCAAATTATAGTTCTTCAATGTGCATAAAGATTCACTTGGCAATTAATTCATCCTTGTAAACTTTGAATGCAATTAACTAAATTATCAGTAGATCTACTAGCCTGGCATATTCATTGATGATTTGTAACAGTTCCTTCATCTATTGATATTTCATTTGCCTGTCGAAGTAGGTTATTCATGCTGAGCTAAATTGGTCTTGATCATAATGAGGAATTCCTGTTTCAGCAATGGAAATTGAAATTGTTTCAATTTCATGTAACATTTCTCTCTGTTGTTTTATATTGAGGCAGTTATTATTGTTGCTTCATTATATGTTTTTCTCTACATTGTAAGGTCTCTATCAACAGCAGTGATCCTTTATATTTTTATTACTAGAGAAATAAACCTTTAAGAAGCACAGAAACATTGTACAAATGAGCAAGTATTAATGCTTAAATTTCTCAAATAATCATGCATGAGCTAAATGTAATGACCTTGCCAGTGGGGTGTGAATTCTTCATGCAGAAATAATGTTCTGCTCCAAACACAGAGTTCCAAATACTGTCAACAGCAAATAGATCTTCCCAGTGTGACCTATTGGAGTAGACAATGGCAAATGCAGCTGTTGTCTTCCTGAGATTGTAGGAAAGCAGACTCTGTACAAAGGAAAAACAAGAGACTTAAAACTGAGAACTCTTCTTTGAGACTTCCTATGTAACAAAGTTCTAGGAATAGATAGCAATAGGTCATTGGACAACCTGGTCTAATAGAATTCCTTTATACTCCTTTCTTTGCCACTTTTCACATGCTGCTTCTAAACAGCAATGCTGTCTACCAGGCTGTGAAAATAATTTTGATAGTGCTAAAGCTTCAGAAATTGTATCCAAATTGCCAAAATTATGAGATGGGGGAAAAAATTGAAAATCTATTCCAGTAGTTCCAGATTAAATAAAGATATTTTAGAGCTTGTGCTGTGAAGTCAACAACAATGCAATAGTCCATCAGATCAGTACATGGTGAGAAGGGTTTTTGTTTCCTGCTGCTTCTCCCCTGTTCTTCTCAGTCTTTCATACATATACGAGTGTATACATTAGCCTTCATTCCTACAGCTGTTTGACATGCAAGTTATTACTGCTGGTGATTGTGGAATTTCATTCAAGCCCTTTTTGGAACACCAACTAAAAGTTATGTTAAGAATTATACAGGAAACATGTATGCTCTTAAAACATAACAAAACCCCTGGATATTTAATACAAATACATTCCACTGCATCCCAGTCCCCCCACAGATACACAGATTGAAGAAGCACATCCTAAATTTGTTTTAAAATGTGCTGCCATGAACCCTCATTAACCTTGGTGCTTTAACTGAGCAGCCCTTTTTACAAAAGGGCAACTTTGTGGAATATCCTCAGAGTCTGAATGTGATTGTCTTGATCAAAAGAAATATTGTATGAAGAGTTAGTCTCTGCAAGCCTACATTCAAATTGAGAACATTTAACATCTCAGCTGTTTGGTATCTTTATGTGGAGAATTGTGCCTGAACCATTTCCCAAAGGAAGAGTTTTGTAGATGGTGGTCTCTGAGGTCTAGTAAGTCTGTTGGAAAGAGGAATTCCTCACTGTTTTGAAAGCAGGCTCTGCTAAGAGCATGTGTTGGCTGTTAAAGCAGAGAGTGAAAACATTATAGCAGGAGGAAGGGAGATCTGAATGTACTATGCCATGCAAATGCCAGCTTCGTTAGATTTTGTCCATTTTTAAGGTGCACAATCTCCAAAAGTGGTCAGAGCAGGAAAGAAATGAAGGACATTTGATGTGCTTGAATGCCTCACCTCTCCACCACAGCCATCCCCCTCACACAGAGTAATTGGCCTACCATTGATTATGTGGGAGATGGATTGCCACGCACATTTATATGGCATTTAGATTTTATTATTTACCATTTAACATGCATCGCCAACTTTCCTCACAGTCCATTGCACAAGCAGACTGCTTTGGTTTTACATCTGTTTAATCTTTTTCAATGCCAGTGCTCTCCATTTAGTCTTTAGTGGGGGTAAAAACAAGCAGAGAGAAATAAAGCGGCTGGGAATCTGAGGATTTTTATTGTCAAGAAACGAGGAATGCTTTTGTGTAACTGTTTCTTGTTTGAGGAAAAAATGTCTTTTGAGAACAGCACTGATGGGGAAATGGTGGATTTTAACCTGGAGAAATCTTCAGATGTGAGCTCTTACTTTCTTGAGTATCTCCTTTTGTCTATTCAAAACTTATCTCCTAAGGATGTTGTCGTGTTGTTGTTGTCTCTTAAACACCAGCACTTCCTGTGACACAGCTTTACTTGCTTGTGAAACATAGGCATATTTGTGGAATCCTTGAGGAGTACTAAACGGAGTCAAAATTGTAATAAGAATAAAATCTGAGCACCAAGAGGTACATGCAGAAGTGGACAGCACATCTAGCAGACCATAATAAAAAGTTTCTTGGCAAAAGAATATTTGTGGAACTGAGAAAAGTCCTCAGTGTAGTTATGAGTAGTGTGATGGAATCAGGAGATTGGGGAAAGGTGGAGCAGCACCTATATCTCCACTGTGGACTGCTGTGGAAATTAGTGGCAAGTGAAAACTGTAAGATGCTGTTCTTGGTGCACCCATCAACTGTAAATTCCTTCTGGTACCTCTTAATTCTCCTTACCTTTTTTTTTTCTGTCAGCATGGTCTAAAGGGCAGTGCTACAATGAAATTGTGAAAAGAACAGTCAAGTATCAGTCGAGGGAAGGAATATCTTCAAAGTTCAATTCTCTTGACAAATAACTACAATATGTACTATGTGCCAATAAGGGTGCCTGAAGAAAACCCGCAATGTCAGCGTTTCAGTGCTGGTGATTTCTTTTTTTTTTTTTCTTTCTAATACATTTAACAGGGTATTCAAACAAGATACTGAAAGCAATGTAGAATTGGGGTGAAAAGATCAGTTTCTATATTCCTTCCCAAAAGAGTGACTTGCTAACCTAGAAATTCTTCTTTTCTTTTCTTTTTTTTTTCCATTTTATTTGCCTGTAAACATTTTGCCTTGCTTGGTTATCAGTATAGAGAATGTGAAAGATGAAAGCCACCACCTGTCACATCATAAAACAGCCTCTTTCCTGAAGTATTTGAAAGGACAGATAACTCAGCAGAGCCTGGACAAGTAAACTAGCCACCCTTTCCCTCCTTAGGTGAGAGAGGTTCTAAAAAGTGGTAGAATTCATCACTCCAATAGGACAAATATTTGAAAAGACTATTTTTCTTAAAAAAAAAAAATCACATCAAAACCAAAAGACATCAACCACAAATCAATACTGAAGCTACAGAATGGACTCTTTGAAGTGAGTAAGTGGACATAAAACACTAAGTTTACATTTTCATGTCTTCCCTCAAGTGCCCTTGCAAGTGGTAGACAAAATTCAGTCATGCTTTGCTCTAGCATCAAGCAGGACTGTGAATGCACAGCAAAGTGCATATTCTCTGCTGCAAAGGGGGTTTGAAAAGCCATATGCTGAAGCGTATGTGCTGCAGAAGCTGTGTGGATGCATCATTTAAGCCTTTGTCAACTGTTCTTCAGTTTATTAATGGGCTCTGATCACAGCGGGCTTCTCAGTCTATGAAAAAAGAGCAATTATGTCTTATCAATGTTTTTTTAAAGACCAAACACTTTTTTGGTATGGAACAAATAGCAAATGTTTACTCAGGACTGATGAAGGTGAGGAGAGACTCTAGAATGACCACTCATCCACTATTTAGGCCCAGTTCCTTTTCTAAAGTATGTGCTGAAAACCCCCCATTTGAAAGAAAAGTCTCCACTGTGCTCTGCCTATTGCACAAAGTAAATGTGCAAAAGGTGGGTGCTCTTGTACGCTGGGGAGGTGAGAAGGTCATCAAGGCCAAGTAGGCTCCCATATTTCAGTGAATGTCAAAGACATCTGAATGCCTACCTGACATTTTCATTTGAGACAACAGCCCTTGATTCGAGACCGGGATGGCGTCCGTTCTTTTAGTCAGTGCATATTCAGCTTGCATAGACTAATTTATTTTCACAATTCAGTTGCCTCAAAAATATCATTGGTTGGGATTGTGTGGGTTGTCTTAGGATGAGTTCCTCCGTGCACTTTGTAGTGCAATTATTAAGATACTACAAAGCGATTTCTATTGATCTGGTAACAGACCCTTATCTGTTTTAGGAGCGACTTGAATAAAGTGAGCACTTTTTTCTTTTGAGATTAGGCTTTCCCTATGGCATTTCTCAGTCTTTGCAGTCCTCCTTCCTCTTTGCCTGCCTGAGGGAAGAAGCTGTTCTATGCTTGATCATTTTGAAATAGCACACTTGGAGAAGAGTATGCCTGATACCTTGGCTTTGCCACAGCCAGATGTTCCTTTGTATTTTCATGTGTCATATAAAGGAATTGTTGAGATGCTTGCTATGTTTTCAGAATCCACCATGATATGCCAGGGCTATCCATCTCTTTCCTGGGGAGTAACACCACAGAAGCACTCTCATTCCTAGCCACGGTGGTGATTTAGTGCAATATGACATTAGAAACGTGACAAAGCAACTTCTTCCAAAATAAAAGAAAAATTAAGAGAATAGCTGAAAGTATATTTAAAACCAGCATCTCAACAAGAGACTGGCGGAGAGAATGTCTGCTTTTGGAGAGGATGATGGATTTGAAGATGCTTTTGTTTAGCCGTATAAAAAGGAGATATTGTCTTTATGGATTATGAAAAAGTCAAGCCACAATTCCTTCCACTGTTTCATTTCCCCCTTATTTTTTTTTAGTCATACATGAAACCATATTTGAATGAATGGTTTTCATTTCTTGTCAACAAAGGTGTTCAAGAAATGAACACCAGATAAGTACACAAAGCACACAGATCTAGGAGAGTAAAGAAGTCTAACTATATCCTGGCTAAACTACTTGTTCCCTGATGTCACCAGTCTCCTGTACCAAACTGCTGCTGGTCTGGTTAAGGGGTCCAGGTGCGCCTGAGCAGTATTCTTATGTCATTACCATTATAAACACATGGAAAACAATTCTCTCTCTACTTATGCGTGAAGACAATGGTAGCTGTAAAATGAAGTTAATAGTTTTTGCCCACCAGCATGTATCACATAAGAATTCTCAGGAAAGGAGAAAAGTCTATGAAGTGACCTGTCTGCAATGTCACTAATGCCAGATTATAGCTCTTAATAACTTCTGTTAGTTATTCAGAAAATAGAACAGCAACTTCAGTCTTTGTTTTACATTTCTTTGGCTTAGCATTTGCAAAGTTCTTATTTTGAAGAAATGCAGAGGCTTGGGATAAAAAAAGATGAGCTATTACAGGAGGACTTGGCATTTGTTTTACCAACAGTTGCGTGTGACTCACTGTTGTGTGGTGTTCTGTGAGCTTTTGCATAAGTGTGATTCCAATAATGAATACATGGAGAACTGGGGTTAATTTATTAGCTAGCAATTTGTATCTGTGTTAAATTTACTTGTTATTAAGGCACAAATCAGCTCTAAGTCAGAAAAGAGATAAATAGGTGTAAATAGGAAAGATCCTGTTGGAATAACGGAGGATCTGCAGTCCCTGTAAAAGATGCAAATTAAACCCACTAAAATCTTCTCTTTATCAGTGCTCATGGCATAACTGAGCAGTACCATCATTGCCATGAGCAGGTCTAGCTCTGAAAGTGCTGCTTTGCAGCTGATTCCTCTGGCCTGCCATGAATGTGCCAGTGAGAACATGCCTGCAGCACATTTATTTTTTTTGGCCTCAGAAAAACAAAGAAAGGAAACAATCCTCCCACTCCAAAAAAAAGGAGATAAATCTGTGCACTGACTCCTAATACAAGAAAGAAGAGAGTTGTGAGATCCGCTCTCAAATAAACTGATTTATTTGAAGCTTCTCCAGTGATGAGAAGGAAATCTTGGATCACTTTATTACATCACCCATTTCTTTACTACCTGCAACTTTGCCTATGACAGCTGATATATACTTTTTGTAAATTGGCTATTTTCCTTTATAAATTTAAAGAAAATCAGGATTACTATGAGAAAAATAAGACTTTTTCAGGAATACATTTAAAAATCAAACTGAACTTTAGAAGAGAATATGTGCAAGAAAGGCAATAGCTAAACTTTAGGTCCGGAAACTATGGTTACACATTTTCAGTGGGTAGCAGTGCAGCATTAGTGTTGCATTTAGGCTGCAGGCAGTTTACACAGTGTCATAATCTTGTACTATTGATCTGATGAACTGTGGTTCCTTATTTCATGAAATAACTTGCATGTAATTCACACCTGTAAGTAGCCAGATACACAACAAGGGATTTGTTCTGGAGTGAAATTTCCAGTAGTGAAGCTGTACTTACATAAGAAGAGAGAAAGAGAAAACCTGGGAATTTGTATTGTACTATGTTGATTCCCCTGATCCCTTTTAGTAGGAACAAGGACAATCTTTTATCTTTTCTGAATCTCTGCCATTGCATATTCAATATAAAATATTTTAATTAACAATATTTTCTGCAATCCTGTCTTGTCTGAAAGTCTAATGGATTGAGTTTTGTAGGAAACTACTTTTTCATTGAGATGAACATGAAAATGGCATATGATTAATTAAAATAAAAGTAGCAATGCAGACATTTTGTGATGGCAGATAAGAAAAATTACCAAGCGAAAAAAATTAACTAACTTCCAAACAAAAATAAAAAACTGAATTTTAATTCCAGAGCTTATCCCTGAGCAAAATTTTGTGTCTGAGAGAAAGTGCTTTTTATGCCAGCAGCAGCAAACTTAAGCCACATATGGTATTAAACATTTGATATTAAATCTGGGAAGATTTAGCTCATAGTCATAAAAATACTTTTATCTGCTTTATAAAAGGTGAAGTCTAATAGTCAGTATGGCTGCTCAATATCTAAGAAATGTATTTGTGTAGTGTATTTGCTAGTGCAAAAGCAGAAGACAAAGTTATTTCGAACATCAACAAAACTGAAATAATACCCAGAACTTGTTTTTGTAAAAATTGCATCTTTAGTAGTATAAAATGATCAGTCTAATTATCAACACTCCGTTGGCAATTAGAGACACACAAAGGTGCTGTAAGTAAACTGTAGGGATACAGCTTATTTAGACTCAAAATATTGTACTTCACTGCATATGACAGCTAATTGGCAATTTTCCAGTGCATATTTTCAGGAGCAAGTATTCTGAGTTCCAGCTTCTATGTTGGCACACTGACCTGGACTTCTGCTAGCCATCCATCATAACTGGCACCTGCTGCATGACTGTACATAGCAATCTCAATAGGTTTGAGAGATGGATATCAGGAATTAGCAGGGGATCAATCTGAAAGGTTGTGGTTTTAAAGTTTAACTAATCACAGAATAAAAAGAGTTACTCAGACAGTATATTTTTAAAAAGACATTGCACATGCCATGTGCAATAGATCAAGTTTAACTTTTTTATCATAGAAATGATTTTCTTAATACTATTCTCTGGAACGGTTTCCTACTTTTAAGTCTGTTGGGATCAGTTGAGATGAATTATCTCTCTATTCTGAGCTGGCAGTGACTGAAGGCATAGAACTTCAGGAAACCTGGAAAGGTTTTGCTTTCTAGATGTTCTGTCTGAGAAAAAGATGAAGAACATTTATCATGACACAAGTGTTTTAACATTGTTTTCAGTTCAGCAGATTGAAAAATGCAGGAATCTTTCTGCTGTGAATGAATTAGATCCCATTTGTGGGAACAGATGGATCACCATATTTTAATCTGTTATGTTTAATCTCATGCTTGTGAGATTTACACTCTATCTCAGAGCTCTAGAGGAAAGCAAGATCTTATGTTCTAAATTATCTACATTAAATGGATAAAGCTTGAGGTTTCTTAATCTATAATGCTACAAAGGTTGTTAAGACTTTTGCTTGGTTTGCCTATAAATTTAATAACGTGCATGTTCCTAAGCTTTTTGTCTCTATTTCACTAATTCAAATGCAGTTAGGAGTAGGCCAGGAGAACAAGTAAAAGGCGTATCTGTGATTTACATCAATAAGAGGGAGACTAAAATTAGCCACATGGGGTAGTAGCAATAGTCCATTCTGAGTTCTGTCACTTTAAAACCTTCCTACAAAGCTCACCAAACATTTAGGAAATTAACAATTTTGCATTTGAGGTGATGCAGAAACACTCTTTGGTACTGGAGTAGCTAGTCCTGTGGCCTAGGCTCCAAAATCAGTCGGACTGTACTTTTGTACAGGAAAGCACAATGTAGATTAGAATGTATATTCAGATAACCTGCTGAAAATTTGTGTTAACAAAAAAATGCGTCATCAATGAGGATTAAATGCCTAGGTAGAGACTGTGCTGTGCCTGCTTCCCTTCTCTGGCCAAGCAGCAGCCAGGTTCTTTTCTGCAGCGTGTCCTCAGCAGCACGTATGGAAAGCACCTGGTTAAACCTGCAGCCTGACACCTGAGGCACGCTTAGGGAAGCTGTTATGGTTATGTTGGTTTGAAAGGTGACTGTTCTGTCTACCAGACATGCCCAACACAGGAAAGAAAGGTAGAGCCTGAATTGTTTTAAAACAGAAAAAGCATCCTCCCCTTGGTGTTGAAGAGGAAAGTTATAGTTATGTCCTTTCAAAGCAAGTCTGTCTCAGAGCTAAGAACTACTTGAAGGGAGAAAAGCACTGGTTTTCAGTCATGAGTAAGTCCATCAGAGCAAGCTGAATTATTAGAATTATTTTTGGCAATAAAATTCTGTTTGATCAGTGTTCATACTGCCATTTTAAAGGCATCTAAGTCCCCTTGTTCCCACATGTCTGGCACAGAGTGTGAGTTTTGGTGGGGATAGTTGGTCATTCTGCTGTTTAACAATGGTATCCCTAAGTTTCTCCTTTCATGTATCCCTAAATCTTTTGGTTTTTGATGTACTTCTGAATGGATAATTTTGGATTCATGGACTTGGGGTGGATCTTGTTGCTTCACTTACTGCCTTTTATCTCGCTGTGCTGTGTCCATCACTGGTATGGTCTGTGGTCAGGTTCCCTGAGCATGTGAACAATTGCATTAGTGCTAGATGGGTTTCTAGATGGGGATTCTGCGATTTAATCCTTCTCTCTGAAATAGATGCATGTTCCTGAAAGACGTGCCCAGGTACTTCTAAGTAATCAGTCATACAAATTTGAAGTCTCCATTTACAGTTGAAAAAATACAGTCATGCAATGCCCTAGTATCATGCACATTATCAGTGTTTGTTTTCTTCTACATTTATCTTGAAGATTATTTTTTTAGGACATATCTTTCATTCAGCACAAAAAGGCTGGAAGATCAAGCAGGTCAAAGGTTCTTTTTTGGTCCTTTTTTGTATCTAAAGTTTATTTCTCCTCAACAGGTGATTTGTATATTGGAGGAGTGGCCAAAGAAATGTTTAAATCCTTGCCCAAACTGGTGCACGCAAAGGAGGGATTCCAAGGCTGCCTTGCATCAGTTGACTTGAACGGACGGCTCCCCGATCTCATCTCTGATGCTCTCTTCTGCAATGGGCAAATAGAAAGAGGATGTGAAGGTATTAAATATGCTGGTTTTATATATATATATCTATATCTATATATATATCTCATATTGAAAGTACTGTGCCAATCCTGAAGCGTTTTGTTGATATTTACACTCCATACATCAAGAGACTATATTTTACCTGCTTCTAATTGATCTTGCTTGACCCTTTCTTACATAAAGGCTGCGTTTTTTAGTATTATGGAGATAAGCATGTGCCTACCCTAAAGCACAGAGATTGATCTGAGAACATGAGTTAACTTCAGAATGTTAAATGTAGGTTCTTAACTTCTCCCGTGGCAAGATTTTTTGCATGTGTTTTGTTTAATTCTGATATATTTTAATTAATGATAACAACAGTTACAATTAGCTTCAATTAAGTTCTTTATATCTTCGTAACACTTAGGCATTAGTTAATGCTGAGACATTAGCTAAGTAATTCCAGTTTTAAAGCAGGCATTTTGAGTTGCTTAATTCAAGGCTAATTTATGAAACTTTTTAATACCGATCTTCTATCTTCTATATTTTTGCTCACCCCTGAGATTCATCTTGATATGAGCCTTTCTATCTGAAATCAGTAGCAGACGAATATGTTTTATCTCACAATTTTATGTCTTTATTGACTGCTCTGGAATACCATGAAATTTAAGTGAGGACAGAATTAGAAGAGCTGTATTTCTAATTCAGGGGTGTCAATCTCTAGCTATTTTTCCAGCTGTCATTTAATCCCACGTTATTTTTACTATGGTTTATGGAATGATTTGAATACATCTTCTGTCCCTGCATATCTAATTTATTCACATAATTCTTGATTTGGTGTTTATCTTCAATTTTATGTTCTCCCTGCTCTCAAGTGCCATTCTTCTCTGGACAGAAAAATGTGTAAATGACATTATAAAATCAATTTCAAGTTGGAATCTTAATGATTTTGATACCAAGCTTGTTAAGTATGCAAATTGACTTTGTAAAAATCCAAGGACAGCTGAGGGGTTCCTCAAGTTTCACGAGATCAAGTTTCTTGGTGCATAAATTCTGTGTCCTCTTTTGTTGTGCCTACAGTACATTTGGACAGGTGGAGTTTTTTGTTCTTTGCCTGCTACTTTTAGTTAGCAATGTAAGTTCTATTGTTAGCACACAGAAACAGACACTAAAGCTACAGAAAAATATAAGATGGGAATTTTACATATTTCTCTCAGGAGTGCAAAAATACGTATAAATTAGTTTGCCACTGAGTTTAGAAAATTAGATTCTGCTTTCTGAATGGTTTTAGCAATTCCATCCCTGCACCATCCCTTCAGAGAGTCAAAGTATGCCTTAACTCCATTACGCATTTCATAGCTTCTTTTGAAATTACCTAATTTCCTAAATGAATTTTATGTACTTCAAAGAAATATTGCCACAGGCCCGGTGTGTGAGTTCACCTTTTAAACCACTGGCACAACTCAGCTATCGGTGAATTTAATAAAGATACCAACAATTTAATAAAGGCCATGAAACTATTGTCCTTTTTGATAGAGAGTTTTTTCCAATACCAAAATCACCTGACACAACAAACTGGTCAAACCAGATGTGCTGCCTGGCTCCCAGAGAACTGCCTCCTCAAAAATCTTCTGCCCTCAGAAGGAAATCTAACAGCACAGAATGAAATATCCCCTTCCAACCTTTCTGCTTAACCTCTCAAGTTATCTCTTCCATCTCACTTGTTTACTTCAAGTCCTCGTGTCTGACCCATCTGTCAATCTTTTGTTTGCAGATCCTGAATCAGGTGTCCAAAAAAGTGTTCTGCCACCTGAAATATGATTTAGGTCACTTGTGAATTTAGGTGCCTCCTAGAAAACCCTTGCATGCTTCAAGCTGCTCCTACCTCTGCTGCTGTGTCCAGCCAGGACTGTCTCCATCCTTACAGAGCTGAGAGTTCTGCATCAATCTCACCCTGCAATGAGATGTGTAAGCCCTGGAAGTCCCCTGAGATGTCAGGTCAAAAGAGCTCAGGACACAGCAGCAGAAGTAATTTCAGAAGTGTTAGTCACCATCACTCTCAATCCGAAAGACAGCTGGTATATGTTCCATGTTAGGACATCAGGTTTCTGGAAAATCTGTCCTGAGAAGTGAGGCACTTGGATTTGTTGTTTTTCAGATTTATGGGATTGAATTCCCCAACTTTCAGGTATATATTGGGGAAAAAAACCAAAAGAAAACCAAAACAAACAAACAAAACAAAAAAAAAGCTCTTTTTCTCTCTTCTGTCAAACTGTCAAACTCTGAAGCCATAATATATTTCTAATTAATTTTATCTGTTAGATTTTTGTACTTAAAATATTTATATTTCTCAATAATTTGACAGTCATGAGTGCATAAAACATTTTTGGCAAGCCCACTTATGGGATTGCTGTGGCAAGTTGGAAGGTTTGCATTTTGAAGTTTCAACCACAGGCAGAGAGATATCTTTATCACTGAACATGAAATATAATTTACACTTGGCTGAATCCACCTTGTTGACAAATTTTCAATGACTAGAACAGATAGAAACTAACAGCTAGAAAGATAAATATGCTAACTAGCTCTTTGAATTGTTAATGGCAAACCCCAAAGCCAGGTTGTGTCAACACTGTTTTCCTCTAGTCAAATCAATTGTACTTCCTTTTCCTGCTTAAAATAAAGTATGATACAAACATAGTTTTTATATAGTTAGAAGAAAAATGCACTGTGTGTACATGTGCATATAAAATGTAATTTGTGTATCATATGAACTATATGAAAAATTTCAGAGTATTAACATACATGAAGATTCTTGGTGGTAAGATAAGACATTTGTTTTTATAATAAATTGTAAAACATCTATGTGTCAGTTTATAATGCTTTTTGTGATATATATTGCATGTAAGCCCTCACATAGAACAAATGTAAAGGAGATCACAAAACCAGTCAATTAAAAAGTCTGCAGTGAAGACTGAATAAATTAGAATATTTTAAAAATTGAATAGGAAAAAAGAAAAAGTGCTAGAGAGGGGTGTATTACAATATTTTTGCTAAATACCTTAGTTCTGCAATATATAAATATATGTATAGGAAAAGATGAACTTGTTATGGTAAATATCATAGTATTTACCACCATTAAACTGTCTTCTTCTGTTCTTTAGGGAAAAAAAAATCCTACTTTTGCTAAAAGAAATGCTTTTATGCAAGCTAGTGTTGATGGCAATTTTAGAATAATGACTAATATAGATAAGCCAAAAGTGCTAAGAATCAATTTGATACAAAGAAAAATCCCTTACTTTTTTAGCAAGATTGAATCTGTATTTTTTCCTAAATATGTGTTTTCACATGCACTTCCTAATGTGCCTACAGGGTCCTGCAGTTTGTGTACTTTCAAGTCCTTGTGACTTTTGCTCTACTTTTGCAAAGATGAGGAAATTCAACATTGCATAACTAAAGTGTAAATAAATCCATGAATATATAACATTTAAACACCTACAGATATTTTCACTTCAGCTTTGTAAAGTTTCCGAGTAGCAGAATCTGGTGAGAAAAAATGTGTCTTGTCAGCTACGGGATTCTGTCATTATAATCCTCTGCTAAAGAAAGGGTGATGTAATGCCCAAATGTTTAAACCTGTGGGCTCAGAACTCCAAAGAAAAGGAAATCACTATCTAATGTCTGCCTGCTGAAGTCACTTATAGGTTGTATCATTATTACTATTATTATTATTATAACAGGAGAAAATAGAGGAGTTAATAATTTTGCCAAGACAGGGATGCAGTGTACCCTGCCCTCCCTCTCAGTCACTTTGGTGACTGTTCCAGGTCCTGGTTCAGAGGTTGAGCTGTGCTGCATTTAAAGGAAGAGGCCATTGAGCTGACTTAAATCATATTGATATGGATTTTTTTAAAATACCAGCAAATCAAAAGAAAATCCCACACTGAGATATTTGAAGTCTAATGGAAAGGAAAGGTTATGAGGATTTCTCTCTAGGGCATGATTTTTAATTTATTTGTATACTCTTTGGACCAGTTTCGCTCTGTCATCAATGACTGGCAGTGGGAGTTTCAAATGGATATTGACGTGCCTCCTCCAAAATAATTTGGGACAATTTTATCTGAGATAATCTGAGAACCAAATTTTTCCCTGTAGTGTCAAGAGTTAGTGTGAAATGTGTGTGTGAGCTCATAGAAAACTGTGGTTCACGGTCTGCATTTCAGTCTTCATTCACCAGCCACAGAGAAAGGCCTAGAAAAAAAGACAGACCACAGAGGATGGTGGTGCTAATTATTCTTGAATTCAGTGTATCTGAATATGACAAAGGGCTAGTCAGGATTCAGCCATGCATTTACTCTGTTAATGCATTCACAGCTATCCAAGGAAAAAAAAAAACAACCCACTTTTAATTTTCCTCCATTACATGTCATCAGCTCAATTAACCATTATATTTCTAGTAAAATACTGGCAAATTACTGCTTTCTTATTTTGGCTTGCCTGAAGATTTATGGCTATTAGCATTAATTTGTTTGCATTATATGGCATTTCTTTCTCTCTTTAACAGCAGCATGCACTTTATTCTGAATGGTTTTTTTCTGTGTTTGCTGCCATTTCAATATTGCTTACTAACATTTACTATATTTTGCTTTTTTATTTTGCTGACAAAGTTGCATTGATGAAAGCTGATTTGCAAGGTAGATAGCCCTGTGTGTATTAAACAAGACTGAAACCCCCAATGCACAGTTGGATTTCTGCAATAAATGCTCTGTACATTTCAGAACTAAAGTGTGATATTCTGTTTCTGATTTTGTCTTTCACGCCTCTAAAACAATGGGCTAAACGAACCTTCATTTTTCAGCATTGCTTGCATAAAGGCTTTCAGTCTTGAATATGTTTGTATAGTGATTGCTTTAGTACTTTGATCATTCCTTTTTGAAATTTTTTTATATTTAAGTAGTCTAGTTATGATTCTCTAGAAATAGAGTAGCTTTGTTTTTCATGTGTATGTCACATTTTGGCATGCCAATTCATTAGTAGTCTGATTTTCTGCATTTCCCCTTTAAAAAGGAACCTGCATGGGATCCCTAAAGCATGTGAATCAGTTCTTGTCAACATTCCTGCCAAAGAATCCCAAACTGCCCTGAATTTCAGACCTAAATCTTTTAAAATAATTTGTGGGATTAAATTAATTGTAATAGCGTAGCTTCATTTTATTATTTCTTAAAACTTGTATTATTTTTCTGTTTTATTATCCAATCTTTCATATCCCAGAGTTTTGATTCCTGTGGCATCTGGCTTTGCTGTTTGAAATGTATTTACAGGAAGAAATAATGAAGTTTTTTAGACAACGTTTAGCCAGTTAATGGTCTGACACGAGATTAACAAATAACTGACAACAAAGTTAACATTCCCACTGTACCTGGAATAATTCTGCTTCCGTTTTGTGCATTCTTATGTGTTTGACATAGCAATCTTACAACTAAAAGAAAATCCCCCCTTTTAATGTTACATGCTGCTCCAAAACCAGCAAGTTTCTGTGCGTTTGACTTGGTAACTCTTTGCTCATTTGATTTGAGATGTTGGCAACTACTCGATGTGACCCACTGAGAAGTACCTTTCTTTGGAAGACGAAGTGCAAGTCCTTTTTTGTGTGTTCTCATTAGGCCCCAGCACAACGTGCCAAGAGGATTCCTGCGCAAACCAGGGCGTGTGCTTACAGCAGTGGGATGGATTCAGTTGCGACTGTAGCATGACCTCCTTTAGTGGACCATTATGCAACGACCGTAAGTACATGAAAAAATGTCCCTCTAAACACCCGAGACCTCCAAGGCAACATTTGAAGCAAGTGCCTGAAGCTTTATGTTGTTTTAATATTAGATATTTAACTGGACTGGTAAACCCTGTGAAAATCTGTAAGGCTTGTGGTAAGAACAAAGAATATACTTTATAAATTTTGGACAACGTGCAGTATCAAACATGAGCAGAACTTGGTTTTGTTACACTCAATTCCAAGTCTAATATACTGATGGGTACCTGTTTGATGTAGTCCCTTTCCTGCATAAATATTACAAATGGATTTTTTTTTTCTTCCTGATTGAAAACACGTTTTACATTTTGTTATCTTAATGTAGCACTATCACAAGGGCTATAATTACTGTGAAACAGTTGAGAAGGCTTATTATCTCCCTTTGTGGATTTCTTTAGGTGACACACTAAACATGCCAATAATAAAAGCATGCTGAGTATTTTAGTTCTTTTAGATTTCATCTGAATAACACACAGCAACCATCTGGTCTTTCAGGAAAAGCTTAAATGTGTCAAAAATAAGGGTCCTGATTCACCAGCTTCATAATGTAGTTTTATTCCAATCTAACCTTACTGATCTAAATAGAATTATGCAGAAGTGATGGTGGAATAATACTGGAAGAGCCATAATGTTCCATGGTAAATGATAAAAGTGAGCTACTGAGTTTGGGTTTTAATTCATCACATTTGTAATATCCAAATGTTTCATATTTTTATACCCATATGACGATGGAGTTTCCTTAAGGTTAAGCATTTTTATTTCTATCTGAAAGAATAGAGTGATACATCTATCTGAAAGAATGAGTGATGATAGAAAGCGTTGTATGACTTTCAAGTCAAGCATTTTTGATTTTTCTGTCTTGTTCTGGTTCTCCACTCTACAGCAAGGTGTGCCATCTTGGAGAAACCCTAAAACAGCAGAATATTTATAATCTGAAAAGCTTTTGTCTCAAATTGTATTTATTACAAGGCTAGGAAATTAACTGTATGTAAAAGCTAATAATTTATTCCCATGAAAGTTACATAGTTTGAAAACTAGGGAAAGGACGAAAGGACTCATTGTGCTTCTCTGCAGTTGCTCTCATGGTAGAAATGAAATGTGGTATCAAAAAACTTTCAGTGATTTGAGCAAAGGTTTGGGTTTACTTTATGCACATGAGTTTGCACTTCCCAGCAAAGTACACGATTAGTCATATTGCTAAACATACATTGTAAAAGTTTCATCCCCCTACCTGCTACAAGAGAAAAAATTTTCTGTTTTGCTTTTAAGTTGTTATTTCTGTTTTGTTATCTTTTGAGTTGTTTCAAAAGTAACTAAAATCTATGAATAGGAAGTTGCATATATAACATCTCACAAAGGATAAACTCTGGTTATAACTGTTTTAGTAGAAATTTTTGTGTGGACATGGAATATTTTATGAATTATTTTTCAAGTGACAGCTAATGCGTAAATCTGGCAAATTGATGAGATTTTGATTTTCTTACTTAAGAAAGATATTTACTAGTCTGTGAATGCTCATTTATATAGTAACATCATGGGCTACATTGCACACAATTGAGATATTTCACGATACGCTATTTCCAATGACGGTAAAGGAGTTCTTTTAGTAGATGGCTGCTAAAAATACTTACTTTATTCCCAGATAAATCTTTTATAAAATATTTTTTATCACGAGCATGAAATATAAATTTGTCCTCGATATGGATGTTTTGTAATAGAATGCCGAGTCTAGTAAATATAATACATTTGGTTTCTGCTTTATCTTGGCTCCTTAGATTAGTTCAGATACCAAATAATCTGCAAAGCACATCTAACAAGAGAGAATTTTCATAATGGTAAATATGCAGGAAAGGAGGAAAAACAATGTTGTCAATGTCGTCTGCATGCTCCAAGCCTGCTCTCTGCTGTGTTTGGGAAGGGCATAGTGGGAAGAGAAATGATGAAATGTTACTACAGCTTTTGAAAAGTGGCACAGGCTGCACACCACAGACTAAACTTCACAGCACTGAAATGAGATAAATTCCTGTCATGTGAGGAAAGATTATCTCAGTGACAGGTCTGGAACAGCACCTGCTTGTTGCTGACAATGCATCCCCGTCAGGAAAGATGCAGGCATGTTCCTGAGCATGTTTCCATTGCAGATTGTGCGTGGAGCGACACTGGTTGACAGAAGCTCAGATTTAACCCAGTATTGTTACTCAGGCAGGCCCTTGGCTCGCTTTATGTGTGAATATACTGTTTTATGTAAAATGGAATACTCAGGATGACAAAATCTCATAGATAGAGATTTTTTAGTCTCAAACCCCAAAAACTGACCACTTAAAAATAAGTGTCAGTGGTAATAAGAGAAACAGTTAGAAGTACTTAGTCCCTCAGCCAAGCTGGTGGTTTCTCTATGAAAACACAGTTACAAAGTGTGCCATTCTGGCCAAAATGCTGGACAGATGAAGGAGGAGGGAACAAAACAAGTGAGAAATAGCAAAGGGAATATCCATGTCAGAGAAGAGGCAGTGGGTGTTCAGCTGGGTGGGTATTTCACCCTCAACCAGTATTTAACCCATCATACCTTGCCTCTCTTTTGTTCCACCAGTTCTTAGGGGACATATCTGAGGAGAGATTTCAGTGATAAGTGTGCCAAGATGAGAGGGGACCTGCCCAACTCCTCTGTTCAGAGCAGAGTCACATACCAGTCGGTTGTCTGCGTCATTCTCTCCAAAGATGAAGGCTCCGTAACCACTCTGGGAAACCTGTCACAGTGCTCATTCACCCTCACAGTACAAATATTTTCTTTAAGTTTAAATGATATTTCATATATTTCAGTTTGTGCCTATTGCCTCTTGTTCTGTCACTGGGCACCACTAAGAAAAATCTCTCTTCTTTATCTCACGTACATCAGGTATTTTAAAACACTGATGGATCCCCACTGAGCCTTCTCTTCTCCCGGCTGAACAATCCCTGCTCCCTCAGCCTCTCTTCATATGAGAGAGCCCTTGATGCCTTTTGTGGCCCTTTGCTGGGCTTATTCCTGTGTTCTCATGCTGTTCTTGCTCTGGGGAGCCCAGCACTAGGGGACAGTGCTCCAGGTGCATCTCAGCAGTGCTGAGTAGAGTGGAAGGATCACACCTCTCAACCTTTCTGTAGCATTTTACCACCAACAACCAGTGTTTTTTGCCACAAGAGCACATTGCTGACCCATGTGCAACTTGTTGACTATCAGGACGCCCGGATCCTTCTCTGCCAAGCTGCTTTCCAGCTGGTCAGGCCCCAGCTTGTCCTGGTGTGAGGGTTTATTCCTCCCCAGGTGCTGGATTTGGCATTTTTTTAGGAGGTTCTTGTCAGTCCACTTCTCCAGCTTGTCAGCGTCCCTCTGAACGGCAGCACATGCATCTGGTCGATCAACCACTCCTCACAGCTTTGTATCATCTGCAATTTGCATAAATGTGCACAAATTACCTTGCTGCATTTGAGCTGATACTTTCAATGCGTTTCCCATAGTAACCCCAGAGCACGAAGATCTGACATGCATCGCTCCTGGGCTTTACAATGCAAATGCTTCACGTGTATCATTCTTGCCTTAAATTTCCAAAACAGAAAGTGTGGAGGAAAAAATGAAAGAAATAGTTTATTGGAAATTTTTATAATGCATTCCACTAATACACTGTGAAAGATGTTTCTTTAATTTTTGTGATAACAGCAAATTACTACTCCTGTGCCGTTCCGTGTATTATTGGAGGTGGAAATGAAAATGAAGATTTTTTTTTTAAAGTTCTCTCAAAATAAGCACCATGTGAGGCAGATTGTTTTCTTTCCTAGTCCAAGAATGTCCTCTGTGTGTCTGCTAGGGAAGAAGGAGAAATTTAGGGAATTCACTCCTATGTAAATAGACCTGGGCCAACTAAGTGTAAGGCTATAGTTTTACCGTCGTAGTCAGAAACACCCATCACACAACTTTTTCTTGGTTGCAAATCTCATTAGTCCCTTCCAGTGAGTATGAAGTGCCTGCAGACCCTAAGCCTCTATGGTAGCAGAGGTGGAAACTTTCAGTGTGCTGCAGTGCTTTGCAGTGTACTGTCTGCAATAAGATAAACAAGGCAGGAGAAGTTTTGACCTCAAGATGCAATGCAGTTTATCATAGTTTTACTTTGATGTGATATGACACTTAGAGATTCGGGGCACCAGTGCTCTTTAGATGTGATAGACGGAAGCGTTGCACTGATTAGTGTAAAGCAGACCAGTAGTGGTTTTCCTACAAATGGTATCATAAAGACACTGTACTAACAGGACAGTTAATGGTTGTTCTTACAAGTGGTTGCATGTCCTCTCAGAAAATACATCATGAACATAGTAACCATATCTAACAGCAGGTTATGTAGTGAAAGCTATCCTCCCAGGGAATTAATCTTTTTTTTTTTTTTAATAAGAACAGGGTTGAAAATTACTCTGGCACAGCAAAACAAATCTATAAGAAATTATCTGCTTTCTATAAGTTTGCACTGGTTTTTACTCGGGCAGTCTTTAGCTGGAGCCACATTAGTGAATGTAATGGCACGTTTGTGGAAACAAATACTGCTATTATGGCATGGAAAATAGCAGACATAATAACATTGTCGCATTGCATTAGTATAGAAATGTTCTGTGCCAAATTACAGGGCAGCTTCAACACTGTCTGTTACCATAAAGGAGTAATGTATTGGCATTGTACTCGCGGTGGTATAACAAACACTGTGTCAACACTTCCACTAAAATCCAGTTCTGAAGGGTTAGTGCTTCACTATGCAGTCTCTCCTGGCTAGGAATTCAACATTCTCAACTACTGTGAGTATAAAACTTTTTTAAAGGTTCTTCTATTTTATTTTACTCTTTATCAAGAAAAATCAAAAGTCCTAATTTAAATGGAGAACTGTGGCAGTATTACAAACATGGCTTCACATAAAACATTTGATTTTTTTGATATTTGTTTGCATTACATAGATACTCCCTTTCAGCTAAGACTTTACCTGTCCTTGCCAGATTAAATTCCAAGTGGGTCTTGGCTTTTGTAATTCCCTTTCTGCACTGGGGGCTGAAACATGTATGCTTCCAGAAAAACAAATCCTAATTATTTCATATTGAACACACTGAACAGGGGATATTTCTTACTCTTGCTGAGGATATTAGAAACAAGGCACCGTGAAAAAACATTAGTTAAAGTTCATGAGAGATTTGGGTGATAGAGTATTTGACATGATAAAAATTTCAGAAGGAACCAAATTCTCTTTTCACTGTAGTGTTTGGAGAGTGTATTAAGTAATACTGAGGTACAATTTGGACCACAAAACTTCTAAATATTGGGTCAGCATTCAGCATTAAATGAGTGGTTTTATAAACACCAGCCAGCTTCACTGCAGAGCTCGGATCAAAACAGGCACATTCTCACGCTGAATGAGACAAGAGCCTTATACTTTGGGAACATGTAATTAGTGAGTAAGTAATAGCCCAGATGCAAGGCAGGTAATTCAACATTGCACACAAGGCTAGATATGGATATCCTGAGGCTTGCACTGTTTAATGTTTTGCATGTGTACATACACATTTGAAAAAAATCACACTGTATTTATAGTGTATTAAAAATAGGAGTATTTATTATTTTCTCTTATATTTGCCACTGAATTTTTAAAGTTTTCTGAACTCTTGTATGGTGCTGAGAATTTGGTATTCATTCTCCTCTCACAATGTCTTCCTTCTGGATTGAAAACAAGAGTGATACTCTACATTATCATTCCACTATTACACAAAGGATGGATTTAAATAATTTTGCTGTATAGATTTCCTTCATATTTATTAATTGTTATGGATAGTGCATCTTTTGAACCTTTTGACACCTAAAATGTAAAATCAGTCTTAATGCTACTTTTGTGAGTAGGATATATACAAAATGTAGAAGTTTAATTAATCCAGTAGCCAAAAGCTGAACTAACCATACTATCCACTCTCAGTAGTACTTTCCAAAATAATATTACATATTCCTGGCTAAGACTTTGTGGTTGCTAGATACCAGTAAACATGTGACCTGCTATTAAGAGAAGGGGTAGGAAATTCCTCAAGTGTACTTTAAAACACATTTGATTTCCATCCAGTAGCTGAGAATGAAAAAGATTTGTCCCTGATAACATACCCGTCTAAATACTTCATATGATTATCTTGCCACTGAGACTCACTTTACACATGAGAAATAAAGATAGCTGTGCACAAAATTACAATGCAGGGCAAGATGGCGGAATGAACTAATTGAAGAAATCTCAATTTGTTCAGCTTATCTTTTCTGATATCTCTCTGCAGTGAATATCTGGAATTCCTGATGACAAATATCAGTGGCCTAATTTGTATAAAATTCAAATGAAACAGGACTTTACATATGTCTTGAAAATGCAGAGAAGTTGAGGTGTTTAGGAGAATCAGAAAAGCTGTAAAAAGAGCAAGGAAAGTGTTAACTGTGGCTGTCAACAAAGATTACTTATTTTTTTGTTGTTTTTGTTGGAAACCTAATCAGGATAGACTTCACCTTGAACTGTCAGGCCCCTGTGATGTTATATGGCAGCACATGATGCTTCAGGAAGAACTATGGAGCTTGACGCATAGATGACAACATTCTTTCAAGCTTTTATTGTCCCAACTCTGTTAGGCCTTTTTCTCCTCTCTTTTATGTGGATTTTGCAGTATGTAAGTTTGGAAACATGTAAATTTTAGCTTTTTGCTAAGATCTATCAGTCTATTCATTATGCAAGTAAACAGGCATGGTTTTCTTGACAGTTAGAAAGCAAGTTTAAGAATTTTTTGCTTGTTTACATACAAATTCTGGAGTGGTTAGTTAGATGAGCTATGCATTCCTAGTTCAGGAATTTCCATTTTCTTAAATACATTGCAAACTATACCTTTAAAAAATGAAAATAATAGCAAGTTGTTTGGCAGTTACTGTAGAAGCTCTTTCATGAAAGAATATTTCTAGCACAGAGTAAAGTATTAAGTAGGATACTTGATACAGAAAAAGCCAAAAAAGATCTTTCAAGGTAGCCAAAATACATTGGTATAGTTGTGCTTGTAGCTCAGACAGAAGCAATTATGCAACATTTCTGGCCTACTCAGAGATATTTTTTATTTCATAATATTAAGAGTGGAACATAGTGTCAGAAAATTGCAAGCTTCTCTCTGCCTCTGGAGGAATCAAGGGAGTAATTAAATTGGATTTTGGTATGTCAATAATATCTTTCTCTTATTAATGGCATAATAATTTTGTAAATCAAATCCTAGAAGTGTTTCCAGTGTCATAAAGGTGAAAATTATTAAGGGTTAATTAAATATATTCTCATGGAACTAAAATTGTTCTGTTGGGTATCGTTAGATTCCTTTCTCTAGAACTTTCAATTATTACAATTTAATGGCATATTATGTACCGTTCAGACCTGAAATTTGTGTAGCCAAAAGCTATTCACAATAATAAGCATACTGGCTGAGTGCAGTCATTATTCCTTCTCACAGATTTCTCTGAACATCCCAACAATATCATATATTAAAATCAATTTTAGGTAGCTGATCGTTTTCTGAGCTAGATTGATCATTATACACAGCACAGCTGGAAGAGAAGTTTTAACTCTGTAATGGTGTCAGTTGTTCATCTCCAACAAACCCCAAAAAAAGGCAATGAGTAAGTGCTACCTTTTTTAATAGATGGCAGCTTCAAGGGTCACAAATGATAAGAAAAAAGAAGAAAATCTTTCCCAAGCAGAGTCTTCTCTAACCCATAGCATGAAAATAGCTCAAAGTGTGTATGGAGAGTTTGGTAATGTGTGTCTGTTTTATGTGTAAGGTATTTAAGCACGGTGGCACAATGGTGCTTCAGAAAGATAAAATTACTCAGTTTTTCTGAAGTCTCTACAACAGGACTGGGGTTGCTAAGGCAACCTGTTCTTCCTCAGCATGTGCTCTGGCTTGACAGCTGCATAGGTGGGTTAGATTCAAAGTAACTGCACACATATGAGGCATTCCTGTGCTCATTGTGAAATGAGATTTTGTCAGTCTCTCGACAGAGTCTTCTGTGTGTTCGTTTTTGCCAAATCCTGCAGAAGATTAAGGCAAAGAAAACCTTTCTGTTAAAAGCAGAATAAAGAAAGTGCCTTGAATCTGATGTAGGTAAATCAAGGTGTTTCAGAGTCCAAATTAAAGGCACAGAGAAAGATGCATTATCCAGACATATTTACAGCTTTCATGATTAGTTCCCATGCTTCAGAATGGACATTGCATCTGTCTTGGCCACTTTGGGCCTGCCACTCCACTTGCCCAGCAGCTAATCTAAATGAAATATCCATACTTTTCTTAGTACATACATCTGTAAGGGTGCTTATTCTCTCAATGTCACCTGCAATAATCCTTCAGTATTTCATTTTAATTGAGGCTTGTGAATCTTGTGTGCTGATTTTGTGTTTGGAATTCTTGGTAGCCATTTTCTTATTAGGTATTCTAGGATATTATGAAAGAGGGTAACAGAGTCAGTAATAACAGTATGAAAAAAATACTGATGGAAGCAGTGCTCCTAGGACTGGAGGAATCTTACGAGGTTTTAGTGTCTGGTTGCTTAATGAAGGCAACTGCAAAATTAAGTCCCAGCCTGGGGAAAACCACTCTGTATTAAAAGCAGTGAATAGCCAGGCTGGGTACTAGAAAGCTGGAACTGTAGAAAAGAGGGTGAAGAACAGTTAAAGCTCACGAAGCTGTTTGGTGCCCACAAACCCAATTAAAAGTTTGTATTAAGGATGCATGTCAATTTTGTGCTAATTCCAGAGGAATGATCATGTCACTAAGCTTTATGTTATCACTCTCCTTAATGAAGCCACACTTTGAATTGAAAACAGACATATTCAGAAGCACATCGTTTCACTGTAAACATTCACACACTAAAAAACACTTAAAATGTATGATATGCAATATTCAATGTCAAAGTGCATTAATATTTACAAATACCATTTGCAAATCATCTCAAACTCAGAGTCTGCTTTACCATATAAGGGAGTCCTCACTACAGTATGTTTCGATGTTTCAAAATTCTCTCCCTTTTAAATAGTGTGAATCTTAAGAAAACTTCTAATCAGGTCAATGGTCTGATATTTAGACAGGATAGATGCTTTCTACCGGCAAACTGAAATTCAGTTACAATTTGAGTCTCAAAGCACTAGCTGAACGACTTGATTCTAATATGTTGAAATCCAAAGTCGTGTAGAAGGTCGTGGCATTTTCCCTCTCCTTCAAGTATTAAACCCAGTTCTTGAAACTACACCCAGAAATTTTGAAATTACTTGAAATTCTTTCTACTGTCCTTTTTTTTTTTTTTGTCCCCTCTTTATCCCACCTTCTGAATCACCAAATCATGTTAGCTTGCCCTTAGTTTGATTGTGGTCATGAATTTTCCTCTGATCCAGTAGCAAGTGTGGCTCCTCAGCCAAGTTTTGCTTCAGTGTTGAGCTCCAGTCTTTCCTGTTGTATTCAGTCTTGTCTTTTTTCCCTGCTAAAAGGATGGGGACACATTTTAATAGGTTTCCTTTTGTAAACCCTGGGAGGAAGTCTTCATAGGAGGAAATATTCAAAATGATAGTATCTCTGTAATTGAAAGCACTACCAGGAATAAATGAAAAATGTTTCCAAACTTGCTGGACCAATAGTGGCATGTCAGATCAACTTCAGATACTTTCAGAATTTAGTAGATTGAATTTCTGTACAACTGAGGCCTGAACAGTTTTTAAAATCATAATTTGGGGGGCATGTTACAGAGCAAACATAATCCTATTTCCCCCTGACATTCTACCCCAAAGCTTTTCTCTTTCTTGCCTCTACTTGCTACCACCATTTAATACTAGTGATATTTAATTTAAACTACTTAAAGCAGCTTTGCTGGGATGACAGGCAACTTCAAAGAAAGCTTGTGTGACTCCAACAAATGCACAGGGCCAAGAGATGATATTTTCTCTGAAGATTAACCTTTTCCTGTGTATGATATTGTACACCGGACAACAGGGAAAAGCTGATTCATAAACCTATCCCAACAATGCAGTATATTGTAGTTTCAGATATGTAGAAAAGATATTTCTTTTAATTTGAGTATTTCTGCACTGTGTAATTTTTTTTTTTAACTAGTTGGTCAGAAGACGAATAAGTTGTCTAAGGAATTGCTTCAACTTGTTTCTCAGCCCAGTTTTCTAGGAATAATGAAGTCAGGATTAAGGTTGTGTTGTAAAAAATATTGTTGAATTTAGGTGCTTTGGAAAATGTCAGTTTTGAAAGTCCAAACAAAAGGGTCTGTACATTTAGAGCAGGAACGTCATCTTAAGTAGAAATATTAAATTTCCCTAACACCCTTGTAATGTAACCCTACATAGAAGCTCTCTAAGAGTAGGAATTCTGTTCCTTTTATTTTTCAGCTTCTATAAACTGTGGGTCCCATGTACCTTCCAAAATGGGGGTGTTGGTGGAAGTGGGATGGCAAAGATATTTTTAAGTCACATCATGTAATTCAGCATCACCAGCAAAACTGTGGTGGCTGTAGGGGGACCAGTTTGGAACAAATTGCAGGCTTATAAACTTCTTAGGCCAGCTCTGCATCCTGAGCCAAGATCTTGGGGAGCTATATCTTCAACTTGGTATGCCAGAAGTAGTTAGTATGGGGACGGCATGCTGGGAACAGAGGTTAATATTGCTCAGTTTGTGCCATACTAAGTTATCGATGTGTAAATATTGGTGGAGTTGTGCGTGAAATAGCTTTGAAAACTGGAAAGCTTAAGCAAGAAGGAGTAAGAATGTGGAAGTCTGTATAACCTTGTTTACAGGTGTTAGTAGTTGTACAGCTTTAGGTGATAAATTCTGGGCAATACTGGGTAGTTTGAAGCAAAGTTCTAAGTGATCTTAAGTATTAAGGGCATAAAGCCTTCCAATTCTTAAGAATAATAGAAAGTGTGGGGAAGAAACTCCATAGGATATCTGTACACAAGTCCTTGTTCATGTTTAAGTTTATTTAAACTGAAATATGGACTATTGAGAAGCACCTGTACACTGGCAAATACTATTCCCTTGTGAATATTCTGAAATTAAATCTAATATGTAAGTTTATGGGAGTAAAAATGTGAACACATACAGAATTATAAAAGTGGTCTCATATGAAGACATAAATTTCTAGATTAATATACTCTCAGAGATAATTAAAATTATTCCTTCATATCACTGTTAAGTGATTCTGAATAAATCCTTTTTTCATCACTCTATTAGAATATCATTTGGGGTTTCTTTGGAAAAAAAAGAGGGAGGGGGAAAATTTAATCATGGACCAATAACAACATTTTGGAAATTTTTTTCTCAGACTGATATATATACCAGTAACCCTCTTTTCACATGAAGATGTCTTCTTAATGTAAAGTTCTTAGCTGAGTTTCTGGGTGTGAACAATTTGTCTATTTTCTTTTTCCTGCTTCAAGATGAAAAAGCTATAAATCCAAAGGTGAGGTTTAATACGAGTTGCACATTGCACATGTTCAGTTGTGTGAAAATTCAGGAATTTCATTAGATGGACTTGTTTGACTGGGAAGAGCCTTTGTCTTTGTGGGTGAGTAAAATTGATAAAAGGAGTAACACACAGCCCAGAGGTCTCTGAAGACCTTTAGGATTTAACCTTCATTTGCTTTTTAATCTTAACATTCTGTATTATTCCGTGGGAGCACGTGGTTTGGTTCCTCAAGCTGGCAAGTGGCAGTGATCCCGTAATTGTATTTTGGTCGTGTGTTGCCAAGGCACAAAGCAGAGCCATGGTAATCCACTCCAGTGTGGTTGCAGAAATCGCTGCATATTGCCTGTGCTTTTAGTAAAAAATCCTATGTAAATCTCACTGTAGCAATAAAAATCTTTAAGTTTGTATATATATATGTTTTATCTTTTGAAGAAAGTAACATAGAGTAATTAGGCTTCATATACCACTCTGCCATAGAGAGCAACAACAATGTCTAATGATCATGAAGAATAAATGGTCCTGTCCATGCTGCCTCTTTTTTTTTTTTTTTTTTTTTTGCCAAGGTTTAGCTATTTAATATATGTAAATTATTTAACCTACACTTGTCCTTAAAATATGATTGTGTCATCTTTTATGTTCACTTTAAATCAGCTTTTAAAAGGAAAAGATTTGCAGTGATATTTATTTCTACTGCCATCTGTGCTCCAAAACTTCTATTTATTAGTATATTTATTCCATTTAGATATAATGTGATTTATCTCTTCCCTCAGCTTAGTAAACATTTAGGATGTAATTCTGTAGTTATTTATGACTGGACTTGAGGCTGTTTTCAAGCACTTTAAAACCTTTATTATTTTTTCCTCTGAGTGGCATAAAAAGGCCTTAAGTCAAAATCCACTATATCTCAAGAAAGCCAGAGTAATTACCTTAAGAAGATATAATGCAATAGCACTGTCAGAACAGAAAATGTCCCCTCTGTCCCCAGCCTCCAGGACAGCAAAATATTTCGAGGACAGTGTGGACTCAAAAAGGAGATTTAAAGTTTTCTTCTGGCTCTGACTTTATTGACCTGGGTCATTCACTGGGATCCTGCTCACCACCCATAATGGCTCTTCTGCCTGCATAGGAAGAGCGAGTTTGGGACTCATTCCTGTAGGATGTGAGTGGGACACAAATAAATAAACAGTTCATCTATTGTGGTGTTGTGTACAGAGAGTGATTTCTGCTATCCAGCAGACTGAAGAGTGTAACTTTTCAAGGAAAATGTGTCAGACATGTAGAAGATATGTCAGCATTAACATGACAATGAACACTTTTGTCCACTCCAAACTAGCAGCAATAATTCATACCTCTTTGAGAAAAGCGTCAAGTATATAATGATGTTCGAGGTCTGAGTTCATCGATGATAGAGACACTTGAAAATGGTGATAATAACAAAATATTCATCTTCAATGTCTGTTTTTATGTCCACTTTTTCCCAGAAGGTTTTAGAGCATCCCAAATGGATATGTTTCTGTAGCATGATGCCTGTTCATATTAATATTTGAGAGAGATCAATGAATTTATTCATGAGAACATATGTATCAATTCTGCAGACAGCAAAATAAGCAAGCAATGATATTGTGGCTATCATGATTAAGCATCACCTCTGAAAACTCTTTCCTATCAGTGCTGATATTTGCCCTTTGTTTATGCTGGGGTTAGTCAATTGTAAAGATCAGACTGGAAGCAATTTCTCTGCTGATTTTATAAGTAGGAAATAATTTTTTCTACCTGTCTGAATGTCAGTTTGCCATGAGTAAATTAAAATGTTCCGGAACGGAGACTGGCAATTATTGCCAATTGTAACTCAAATGGCATGCTCTGATATCAATATCCCTCGCATGGATTTTTTTTTTTATTCACGTTTGCAACGTGAAGTTGATGTTTCATTTTGTGTGTTTAAATTGGGAGAGATTAATTTGGTGATCAATAAGATGTAGTATAAAGACCTCCTGATATTACATTTTCTTCATTTTTATCTTTTCTCAGATATTTCCAAATCTCCTTTTCCTTTTGACATCTTTCAGTAACTTTGTTTATGGGTTAAATTCCACTGTGATGGAATTTATTGATAAAACTGTGTTAAATTCATTGGAAGCAATATGGATTTTTAAGAGGCAGCTATCTTTGTAGACAGCCACAAGT
Organism: Rhagologus leucostigma; assembly: GCA_013397725.1. NCBI lineage: Eukaryota > Metazoa > Chordata > Aves > Passeriformes > Rhagologus > Rhagologus leucostigma. The sequence goes on from VZTD01004439.1 coordinate 1,291,465, forward strand.
TCTAGCTCTGCCTAATAAGACCCAGGCCTTCACGGCTCTGAAATGCTCAGTTTCCTGTGCTGAATGTGCAGAGCCTGTGCCTGACTGGGGATCTGCTGTGTAGCTGTATAAACCATGCTGTGGCATAGGGCCATTATTAAATTTACTGTACGCTCCTGTGGTTCCTGGCAGCACGGCCTCGTCTGCTGAGAAGCCATTGAAATCAGCTCCTCAGGCAAAACATCCATTAAACTTTTTTGTTGAAAGGAAAAAATCTTCTGCTAATTTGCTGCAATTTATGTTTGCTTTGTGATTCTGCAGCCGAGCCTGTCAATGAAACTGCGCTAATCATTAGGAAGCTGGTGCCTGTATGCATTCAGACATCCTACAACTACCACTCCTTAACTAAAACAATATTCTACAAGACTTTGGTTTTATTTTTCCATCATGGTTAGAGCCTTATGGCATATGATTTTGCAATTTTTTTTTTTTGCACCTTAAAAATCCTTGAGTATTTTGTTTGACGAAATAACTGTGCTTACAGTGTACTTTTTCCTTTTATATAGTGTAGTTTAATGATAGAAAATGGATGTCTCACAGATAAAATTACATACTGCATGCTACTGTGTCCTGTCTCTAAGGCTTAAGACCCATAATCTTTTAAAAATTGATCATTAGTTGCTTATCCCCCATAATGTTACTGTTGACTAAAAATTTGGAAAACAGTTAAATTATAAGAAAAAGAAGAATAGGAGACGGTAGGTAGCACTTTGTGGGACCACCATTAGAAATAGAGAGTGGGTAGGAGAAGCGTTTCTTATAAAAAGTTTCAAGATCCCAGAAATCTATGAAGAAAAAAGAATTATTTAACTATATTAAATTTTTTCCCCCTTTTGGGGACATATAGAAGTCTGTGGAACTTTATCATCTCATGCAGAAAGCTACAGCTCCATTTAGATTTTGAGTAAGCAGTTCCGTTGGACTCCTTCATGCTTGAAATCTGTGGTGGTGTTGCTCATCTCACAAGCTTAATACTACAAAATTAATCCAAAACTACTCTAATTGCCATTCTGGGGAAAGTGAACAATGCAAGAGAGCAGTGCTTCTATTGATATTTTAGGATTAGTTTGAAAATAGGTAAATTTCCACCTCGGCTGGCCATGCAAATGTGGAAGTGGGTTTATATCGGTCACGTGCAGCAGTTTGTTCAAACAGACAGAATTTTCAGGTGACTTGATTGCTCGAATTCGTATTGGTGTCTGGGATTTGGCCTGGTGTTTGAGACTGCAAGGAGGTGTGCTATCATGTGCAATGAAAGTAACAGTTTGTGTAACTAATACCCTGCTCTTTCCCTAATTGTTTCTAAATCCTAGAAGGAGGCTGAGAGTGATGTGTGCTGTCTGAGGCCAGGAAAGTTTACCTAATAAATAAGCAATTCTCCTAGCTCACTAAACCATTTCAGACTCTCTCACAACATGCTGTACTTTATATTATTCTGCTCTGATTTTTTTTTTTTTTTTTCTCATTTTGATCTTAGCGTCACGATTAGATCAGAGGTTTTACCATGCTGGGATAAACCCATGATACAAGTCATTCACTTTTCACTATTTGAGAGACCAGATGTTTCTGGTGAGTGCTAGAAATGTGCTGAATGACTGGCTTACGTAAAGGGCTTACCTTTAGGAAATATTGACATTTAAACCTTCTTTTTACATTTATTCCTGGGCAAGCTTTTTTTTTTAAACAGTGGGATATCCAAAGAGAGATATGAAAGAGCAGGGTATGCAGTATCACTTATTCTAATCTCACATTTTGGTGAGAGGCTGGGTGGAGGAGCACCATTGTGTTTTGCAGTCTTATCAGAATAATGCCAGATCTTCATGTTGTTTAATGCCTGTTTAAAATTTCCATTAATCCTGGGTTTAGGTTTCTAGTATACAAGTTTGATGCTACAAAGTTCTGGATATCTTAATTAAATCCCATTTCTCTTAAGCATTTTAATATCTAGCAGTGTTGACTCAGTGCTGAAATTTCGTTTTGCTTAGAATTCAGTAGCTGTGATTATCAGGGTACAATTGCAGCCTTAGTGCTCTCTGGTAAGGATGGGAAAATTGCTTAGACTGAAACGAGTTGCAAATTTCTGCACATCAAGGTGGTTGCCTGCCAAGATTTTGCTTTTCACAAATGTGAATCTCTCACAGTAGGAACACACATGGGCAATTGCTCTCCAAGAGGTGCTTTATTCTCAAATTTGTTTTCCCTAGCTTGAGGCAGTTGCATGTTAGTTCCAGGTGCCTGTTGTGGACAGCTCCATCTGACCATCTACAGCGTCATTTTAGGTAATTTTGCATCCTTGTGAAACTTGTTAAAAAGCCATTTCAGAAACACATTCTGTGCTTTCCAGGTAGGACAGCTTGCTGAGCTGGCTAGGAAGAGCATGTTTGTGTGTATCTCTAAAAGATGGGTTGGAAACAACTGAAAGACTAAAACAGCAGGACGCTGGGAGAGGAACCGAGATGACTCTATATATGTGGTGTCCCTACCTAGGGACAAGTGACTTTCAGAGAGATCAAAGGATGCTGTTGATCTCAGGCAGCCTTCTGTAAACTGAGGGGAGAATATAAATTAAAAAGTGCAGGCATGTGCTCTGATGTGAGGTGGCTGAAACCAGCCTTTAGCCTTTGTAATTCAAGTCTCACGACCTATGGAGCACAGTTTCCCAAGGCTGCATTCACAAGAGAGAAAGAATAACTGATTTTTCTTCCTTTTATCTTTCCCTTCTTCCACTTAGTTTAAAAAAGGAACAACAAGACAAACAGCTGAGCAAACCCCCCGCACTCTGTTGTCTTTGTTACCATTATCTTTTGGGCCTAAATGTTAAAGTTGGAGGTGATAAGTTTGAGAGTGACCTAGGGGAAAAAGAAAAAAAAAAAACCCTTGCAATGATGACCTTCTGGGGTTCACAGGAAACATCAACCAAGACACTCACCCCAAAAGGTCATTGTCACAAAAAGGGGCCAAATTCCCTATTTTAAAAGACTCCAGAGAGCAAATTCTACAAAAAGCAATAAATTTGCTTCCATGTCATATCATCATTCTGATCATACAAATACTAAAATAAAGTGGCTTGTTCTTGTGCAGTCTAATAGCACTAGGGCAGCACTTGTTGCAGCTTTGTCTTCTGACTTCATTGCAGCCATGTGCCATTTCTGCTTGGGTTTGGAACTAGAGGAAATGTGAATTTACTCACCTGAGTCCGACCTCTTAGTAAAAATTAGTGCTAAGTATTTTTTTTCAGACCATTCTGCAGAAAACATGAAGTGGACAATGGCTCCTAAGTAGCAGATGAAGAATAAATAATGTATTTTAATGACTGGTATAACAAACTAGAGAACACAAAGCTGAGGCAGCTGGACGTGCATAAACCTTTTTTTATTCCAGGGACGTGTAGCTGATGACCTACAGCTATGTCCATATTGCCTTAGGGAAAAACAGGTAGAGAAAGGAAAATTCTCTAGTGGCCATCAGGAAAGATTGTGATGGGTGCCCCCTGTGGAGCAACCCCTCCTGGGTATTGTGTCCCACACAGCAGGGAATCACATAATGTTGACAACCATGGCCATCTTTTTCTTCAGTGGATGATACCTGTCATCAATACCTGTCATCAGTATCTGTCATCAACACCTGTCATCAACCTGCTGGTTTTTGGATGATACTGCCATTTTGACTCTGATTGAAATTGGCTTTATTAGAGTGTCAGTGTTGCGCACCAATTGACTGTTCAGCCCTGTGCACAACTGGTTTTTGTAACATTTATCAAGTATTAGGAGGAATGTTATTTACTTACCTTGCTATCATAGATGTAATAGTCTGGAATCTCACAGGAGGATGTGGTGGTGTCTTTCTTAAAAGCATTTGTGTGAAGTTCTGAAGTGTAACTCCCAAGATCTGCAATATTCATAAACAATAATTTTTCTGAAAATGAAAAAAGTCTACGTTGAAATCCTTAATCTACTTTCTGTTTTCTCTAGTAGATAGGTATGAGATAAGACAAATGGGAAAACCTGTGTAGGGAATGTGAGAAGACTATTGCAAACACTCAAATTACTCAAAATCACTTGTCACTCAAAGTAAGAATCTGCCATTTAGAGAAAGCATCAATCTGAGCAAGAAATTACAGTAATTAAAGGTAAACATGTCTGTGAGATATTTCTCAGTGCAAAATTAATAAAGTTTGTTCTGAAACAACTTTGCCACAGAAAAACAATATTGAAAAACAATACCAAAAACCAAGACAAACCTGCAAACAGGATTATATTTGGAAACTCTTGAGGCATTCCCTTTCACTGTGTAGCTGCTGACTGGGCTGAGAAATTGGCACCTAAATTCTTTTTTTTTTCCAAATTGGAGTTTAAAGAAAGAGTTAACCTAAACCATCAAGCCCAGAGCCAGCAAACTTGGGAGAAAATTTAGATCTCAGACCACAGCTGACGCATGGACATGCTCATCTTAGATATGCAACATCTAGCAGCAAGAACTCATTAATTCCATGGTGAGTATCTTCCATGGTACTGTATTTGTGTGTGAGAAAAATCTGCACAGGAAAAAGTAATGGATACTGCAGGTTCGATGAGTTTCTGTTCCAAGGCACTTTGGTTCCCTAACTCTTCCACTTGAAGTTGTGCTTAACTCACTCAAATGAGCTTGTTTGTGGCTGCAATCAAAGCAGAAATGTGCAAGTCCCAACCCCAGTGGCATAAATGTTTTAGTTTGACCAGTTAGTTTTCGGGTAACCTCAGCTGCTCTTTGGCTTACAGTCATCTGCCAAATTGGGATTGCTTCTTGGATGAGCTGTCTAGTGCATTTTGGTTTTTGTCAAGTTTAATTAATTCATTCATTAATTGCAGAGAGAATCAGCCAACCTGTATCTTAAACAATCTTACATTATTGTCTTCCTTTCTTTATTATTTTAATGAAACAACTTGCATCTTGAATGACTTTGCTAAATTGGCAGCTGTAATTGGCTATGAAAATAGAATTTTTTTTATTAAAGAGTGGGGTCACAATTTAATTTTGTTCAGAAATATTTTTCTAAACCTTATGCTTTCTAAAATTCAACTTTGATTGTACCTAAGGCTCTATTTAGCTTAAAAATAGATGTTTTTCTCTTCAGTAAGCCTAAAGTCTTATTTTATTTTTTTTTTACTCCATTGCATGGTGGACTGTAAGCAGTTAAAGTTGAATTTTTTTTTTTCAAGGTTCTTCTAACTGGTGAAAATTTAGTTCTGAGCAGCCCAGGATTTGGACCTGTTTAGTCTGGAGAAGGAAAGATAGAGGGGATGTCATTACAGCATATAAATATTCAAAGGCAGGTGCCAGGCTCTTTTCAGTCATGGCCAGTGAAAGGACAAGGCCATAAATGGACACAAGAAGTTTGGAAACCTTTAAAACCTCAGCATGAGGAAGAATTTCTTTACACTGAGGGTGGCAGAGCACTGGCACAGCTGCCCAGGGAGGTTGTGGAGTCCCCCTCCCTGGTGACATTCAAACCCCGCCTGGACACACTCCTGTGTCACCTGCTCCAGGTGACCCTGCCTTGGCAGGGGGTTGGACTGGGTGATCTCCTGAGGTTCCTCCCAACCCTAACAACTCTGTGATCCAGTGATTTCTTGCACATACTCAAGTGCATTTTCACTCTGCATTTCATACGCTTGTAACCCAGATTCTCTCATTAGTTTTGTTGTATCAGATTTTTCTTTTCTGTATTTGTAATCTGTTTAAACTATGAAAGCAAAACAACAAAGGCTTAGTTAAATGCCAGCTCTGCCTTTGTTGAGATCCTTCATATTTTGGAGGTCAGAACTTCTCAGCCTCTGTGTCTCTATAACAAGCTATGCCAAAGGAGTGTTAAGAGAATTTTAATTCTGTAACATCTGTAAAGCCCTGAATCATAAGGCACCTCAGCATATGCTTAGAACATCTGTCTGAAAATGAGGGCTTGTAAATACTACAGAGAGAGTTTCTATAGGACAGATTAGAAAACAAGCTTCTGTGGAGAAGGAAAAGCAGAGATAGGGAAAGTAAAAATAAAGAGAGAGAAAAAGAACAGCAAGCACAGGAGATTAAAGAGGAAGCAGATAATAGAAGGATAGTTGCTGATAAGGAATAGGTAGCTAAAAACAATTTTTCAGAAAATGAAAATTCTAAAACAACACAAGCTTAAGACAAAATAGAGTCACTTGTTATAATTAAATATTTGCTTTATGTTAGTAAAGGGAATTAAAACAGTTAAAATAATATCATTCAATAGATTATCCTTCATTGTGATTGACAATATTTGCTATGCATAGAGGTACATTAATGTTCTTTTGGAAAGATTCAGGAAACAATATGTATTGACTTGGCTTTACTGGGTTGTAGGTATAAAAAAACCTGTCTGTTTTGCTTATCCAAATACAAACATTCCAAGCTCTTGAAGTAAATACTAAATCCAAAACCATTATCACCAGAGTTTAAAACAAACAAACAAAAGGATAGGGATTGTGTGTAAAAATTGACATTAAAAAGAAATATTTCTTCTTTTCTCAATTTATTCCCCCAGGAAAACATGCTTGAAATATTTTAATTCCCACCCCTTACCCCCCCCGCAAATGGCATAGTAACTGTAAGGATAGAAAATGTGAAAGGCCTTCTTTAAAACTCATTACAGCAGATTCAGGCTGAGTGCTCTTTCTGTTTTTCATCCAGCTGTTTCCTTATGATACCTACGCCTTGCAGCATTTATTCTTTTTAAAATTAAAGCAAAGAAAAAGGAGAGCTACAGTATATGTCTTTGTCAACGCAAGACAACCCCATTATTTATTAATTTTTAATTCCTCGGCTGCATTTTGAGATACAGCAGATGTAAAGCTGTATTAAATGTTCTACACTGCTACCATTTAGTAGCAAAAAATAAAGAAAAAACGTCATCTGATGTGCTCTAATAATTTGAAAATTATCTATAATAATAATAATTCTCTTCAATGACTAAATAAATAAAAATGAAATGTCACAGTCATTAAATATCTATCGGAACGTCTGGCACTGTACCTCAGTAGCATGGAAAGCCTGCTGTGAGTGGAACTTGTCATTCTTGATGGCTGGGAATGTGACTTTATCGTTAGTGCAGGTAGGAAACTCATTGTCTAGGGCATAAGGAGTAATGCCAGAACAAAAAGTCACTCCCAGCATGATGGGAAGAGCCGTGGGGTTGTGTGATTGACTTTTGAAGATCCAGAAGGTGACGCTCAACATGCCCATTGAATGGGGAAGTGTATTGGAATCCTTACAGTAGGGAAGCTCGCCTGAAGCATTTAGTAAGTACAGAAAAAACAAAAACGCAGTCAAGAACAATTAGTTGGCTTGTTTGTAGCTTCTCCCCAACCCCTTTCTGTCTTGTTTTATATCTGTGTCCCTCTGTTTTTCTTTGCAAACAGTTTGAGTAGAAAATACAGGAAAGTTGTATTGAACAACTTTTTGTGTCGTACAACCTTTCAATATACTGATTTTTTTTCATGATCTTTATATGTGGATAGGATTTAGGAGAACAAAATGGCAAGAGGTGAATCAGTGGTGCTAAGTGATGCCCAGTAAATATCCATTTACTGGATATTTGCATTATCAGAGGAGCTCCCAGTAGTATTACTGATACAAGAGCTTTGTCTTTCAGAATGTAGTCTCTGGTGACAATAGTTGTTGATTCCTTATAAATAAAAGCTGGTGATCTAATTCAGTACAAAAAATGGTGGTTGTGCTTTGAGATCAGCTGACTTTTACATATTCAACACCTCAGTCCAGTTTTCTTCTCCTACACCTGGTGAGCATTAATATTTGCTTGCCGTACAGATTTTACCTTTTCAGCTGGGAAGATTCATGCAGCAGTTATGACCATACATATAAGACTTTTTGAATTTCATATTCTAGAATGTCGAGGAATCGCATTCCACTCTACAAATATAAATAAAAATCCTTTATCACTGCAATACCTGAAGTTATATAAGCACATTTCTCTTTTGGGGAATGATAAGAAGATATGCATCCTAATTTTTTTTGCTGAAAGATTATGTTTCTAAGTTGTTGCGGGGATGTTTAAGCACTCTCACTCAGTTCTATAAAAATTGTTTAAACACTATAATGTATTTTCTGAAAATAAAAAGTGTTTTTTTGGAAATAATAGCACCTTTTTATCCCTGTAGAGGCTTTAGAAGGTATTGGGAACAGTAAAATTTATCTTTTTTATTGTTGCACAGATAAAATTGCTCGTATTTGTTTCTTAGGACAGAGTATAATTTAAACAGACCTAATCTTTTTATGAAAAACAATATGAAATGAACAAGAATGAAGCTATTAAAAAGTGCTAGATCCGTGGTTACTGTATTTATGAAGGCCAACACTGGAATGTTTAAAGGCATAGTGAGTTCTAAGAATGAGAGTTTTCATTATAGAGGAGTTTTTTTGGGTGCTGCCATGGAAGCAAATGTCTATTGGTGGCTGGCATCCCTGTGATGAGTTACTCTGGATTACACATGGACTACACACAGTTTTAGGAATTTACCTGTGCAGTCACAGTTACTGAATAGCCTCTGTGCTGCAAGGAAATCTTGTTTCCATATGTGCTTTATGTTCTTGACTACAAGCCCTAAGTTCTGGAACGTTAACTTGCATAATATTATAGAGTTCATCGGTGAGGTTCCAAAGTGCACTTTGCTGCACTTCACGCTCAAACCACTCTTCTGCCTGAGGGCCAGGAGTCAAACAGTGGTGCACACATTATGGGTTTCTCCATCAATCCAAAGTGTCAGTGGCAAATGGATTACCTATGCCATAAGTATATTTTGCTTATCAGTGGGAAATTCTCACATATGCTGTAACTGTGGTGTCTAGGGATGCCCTAGGATAAGAAGCACTGTATAAATGTAGGTCGTTATTATGAAGTTACATTATCCGAATCCCTGGTTCCATGATTGTTTGCTTTAGACCCTGTGGTAACATGTGAGTGGAGGAGAAAAAAAGAAAATCTAAATAAAGCACAAGGACGTCCAATGTACCCTAACAGGAAAAAGAATTGTTAAGGAAATCATAGTGCTGAGGTCTAAATATTTCACAATTAGGCATTCATTTGGAAAGAGCAGCTGCTCTATATCCTCCACATACTATTTTGCTTACGTTGTTTACTGATTACAAAACACAGAATATACTTTTATTGACTATGTTTTCCCCTACAGTCTTCTAAGAGTGTAATGATGAATATTCATACTAAGAAACAGCTTCAAGGTTCTAGCACCAGCAGCAGCTGTGCTTCTTACAATGTCTGCAGTCACTTGGGTTGACTAGATGTAAATAATTTACATGTGCTGTATATAGCAGCCCTTTCAGATCTCAGTATATTTATGCTAATACGTAACTTAGATTTTGCTGGCAACCACTGTGTTGATCAAACTGAAACAAAAAGTAGGTTGTGGCTGTTCAGGGAGTAGACTTCCAGTTGCCCTGAACAACTGCCATGTGCAGTACAGAAGCCATCACAGCTAAGTGTTGAATCTCATGATCTCGGAGGAATATTTTAAAGCTAATTATCACCATCAAGAAAGACCTTGACGTCAGAAGGCACTGACTGAAGTTCTATACAGTGCTTGTCTAGTTACCTATGACTTCAGAATTTATTAATATCCAAACACTTCAAGGAGCAGACAGCAAGCTCTTTTGATATACAATAGCAAGATTGTTCCCTCGTATTCTTTCATTAGTGATTTAGAGCTGTAGCAAGTACAGGAGAAATTGCTTTTTCCTTCCTTTTTTACCATGAAAGTTTTGTATCCTGCGACAGATGCTCAAGTTTATATTACGGTGTTTAGATCTTCAGTGCCATGGAGGATCGGTCTGGTCACGCTCACCTGTTCGAGCTGTGAGCTCAAACACCATGCCTACAGATGTAACTTTTGTGTAGATTGAAAACAGTATGTGCAAGTAAAAAAACATTCCTGCAGCTATCGATTAAGGCACAGAGGTGGTCTGTTTGCATAAACAGGTAGGGATTGTTCTTTAGGAAAAATTCCCATATTGCCTTTGAGGTTTGGTCAACAGGAATAATTGCAAGATGCATATGCCTTACCTATTTGTCGTTTTGCTTTTCTGCTCTGTTTATTTTGGTGGCCAGTTCTTTTGGATTATGCTTTCACCTGAAAACACCAAACAGGATTGAACTGGATACTACTGTAGGAAGACATATGCAGTCAGAAAACTTCCAGTGTAGAAAATTACATTGCAAAGTTACATCCATTTTTTACCAAGTTTAGAACAGCACAGGAAAGATTCCCAAAGCTGCTAGTGGGAGGTATACTCTGCAGCTTTCAAGAAAGAAATGATTCATGGTTTTTTGCTTAATTTTAGGTTTCCATCAACCAACAAATACGTGTTTCACTATTCTTTTTGATTTGTCAGTGTAATTACCTTTTCTTCTGCATATACATTTGGGGTTTTTTGTAAGGTGAAAGGAAAAACATAATTCTTGCCTCTGTTGCCCACAATAGTGGTGGGAACATTCAGATGTCACTGCATTGTGCTATGACACTTAGGCAAACAGTAAGGAATTGCTTTTGCTGGAGGGATATCCCTGTTTGGCTGATGATTGCTCAAAGTTAGATGTATTCATTATGCAAATACATATGTCCACTTCATAGAAAATTAAAAATGTCAAAGCAGACTCTCCAGATGATGTCTTTGCCTCATTTAATTTTTTTCTAAACCAAACAATATCTTTGCTAAGGCTCCTAGCACCACTTTGATGCGTATCAGAAACACGTGAAGGTGCACGGAAGTGATATTTTACTTACAGAACAGAAACTAATGGAGTAGTTAGCGGCATTTCCATAGTTTATGGTGAATAACAGAGTGCCAGGACTTGAACAAGGGAGGTTGTGATGCAGCCTCTGTCACAAGGGAGCATGTGTTCAAAAAGAGGAGTATTCAGTGACTGAAAGAACTGCCTTGTGCTTTTTCCCTGAGTTAGATAAGGGGGCTTGGCTTTTATACAGAAGAAAGGAGGTTAAAACATCAAAAAGTGTTAAAAATAGCTTAAAAAATTCCCCCCTCTCCCCGCCCCCACCAACCCACCCCCGAAAAAGAAGTGTTTAGCATCATTTCAAAAATGTAAAAGTGTAGTCCTGAAGATGTACAGTGAGGCCATTGACTATACAGAACAGGAGTTAAAATACTGAGTTGGGAATGAAACTTGAAACATTTGCTGTTTGGTGCAGTCTGGGCTTTCCAAAGGAAAATCTTTGCTTTTTAGTATTATTTTTACAAGCCCTTGAAATAGTCCTCTTGGGGTTTATTTTTGCTTATTAGGAAATAACAATCATTATATACAGAGGTGAATCATTCCGAGTGGGAAACCACTTCAGGCCTTCCTATATTTTTGAATAGAGAGGGGGGGGAGAGAGAAAAATAAGTATAGTTATGGACTTAAACATCCTTATAGATACCGTGAGATTTTTAAAAAAACAAAACTCCAGCAGGTTTAATAATAAATACTTAAATATTTGCAAAATCCTACTTGTGTTTCTTGATTCACCTTTAAACTTTTATTTGGCTATCAAAATCGACTTGTAGAATAAAGTTTTTCAAGTTTTATGTGTCTCAGGTGCCTGCATCCCATTGAGTTTTGCTTTAGTGTTTAAATGACCTGGGACTGAAGTGCTAATAAATGGATTTATGAGTCTGAATCAAAGGTGTGACTACAACTTATACTAATAAATCCAGCTGGCATTAAAAAAATTGATGGGGTTATTGTTAAGCCCTGAAGGTGTCCAGGTTCTTTAGTCAAACCTGTGTTTATGTGTGGACCCAAATAATCTGTACAGTCCAGTCTGAAGCATACTCTGCCACACCTGTATTGATTTCACAAAACAGTTTCGCTTAAGTGTCTCTGTCTTGCTACAATTATAATTTTAGAGAGCAGTGCATGGCACAAGTTTCAATGCTACACGAAATTTTATGCCTTTAATTGTTAAATAAAGTAAATAATTAAATGGTAATTCCTGGACAATTGACCTAATTATTATTATGCAGGTCATATACATACTGTCAGCACATATTCCAAAGTATTTTCCCAATTTAAGCTTTCCAGCTGGTGAGTACTACTGTTTTCATCTTCCCGCTTCGATAAAGTTCTACAGTAAGAACTGTCTCAAATCTCAATCTATCTCTGTTTTTCCAATGATTTGCTTTCTCCTGTGTAGAACAACTCCTACTTTTTCATATCTTTTTCTGCATTTTTTTGGTGTTTTTTTTATTTTTTTGTTTTGCAAATTGATATTTCAGTTTATAAATAGTGGTTTAAGAAATCAAAATAATATCTTCTAAACTTTGGAAACAGAGAACTCTACACCATAGCTGCATATTTAAATTCTTAGATTTTCAGCTGGATTTCACTTACTAGTTTATTTTTATAAATAATTATGTCAGCTTTCCATCTGCCATATAAAAACGTGATGTTTCTTAATATAAATGACTTGAAAACAAACATTTCTGTTGAAAAATATCTCTGTGGGAAAGTGGTTAATAGGTAAGTTTTGACATGGAGGGTCCAGTGGAAGGTTTGGGAATTAATGTGTTATTAAAGATGTACTTGAAATGTAAAATTCTGGAACAAGTTGGGAGATTGCTTCCTTATGCTTGATTGTCTGTTGTGAGTTAGTCTCTTGGTTCCATAGAAGATTTCCATTAGGAAATTTCCTGAAAAATGTTTAGAACAAGAGAGCAGCCTAACCTAAAGTGTCAGTAATTTCATGGTGAGTTATGTGTCTTGAATATAAGAGTTCAGCACCACTTGGTTGCCATGGTTCATTAGTTATCATCAAACCCCCAGATCATCTTTGAGTAGAAGCCCAAAAGGCTCTAAATATGCACATGCAGTGCAATTATGAGGCAATCAAAATAAAATTTAACAATTTTGAAGTTAAATTGAAAATAGATAGTGCTTTCAAAGCATTAGATTAAAGAGAGACAACCATATGCAAATCAGATACAGTACTGCTGAATTATCTTGTTCAGTGTCTGTGCTTTCTAAATAATAGACAAGGTAGTGGTACAGAATAATTCCTTTGAAGGATCTGACAAGCGTGATTTATGGCATAGCCCAAAACACATTCTTTGCTTGAATATTCAGTCAAAAGAGCTTCATTTTCCCCAATTCTAATATTGTGGAATTATATCTAAATCGTGTCTTAACTTGGGAAGTCACAGGAGGGAGAATATAAATTACACTCTTACAAAAATATACAAGAGATTTAAATTGGAAAATTGCTATTTTGGAATGCAAGACAGCAAACTACAATTAATCACTGTTCCTCCGCTCATCAGACTTCACAGTGAAACTTCAAGAAACATAATGCAGTATTTTAAAAGGCTAATTTAAAACCCTTTCTCAAATACTACAAACATCTAGGGGGGAAAAAAAGGATATCCTTGTTTAGAATAAATCACTCAGTGAGTTAGCATTTGAGAACCTAAAACTAATCCAGTTTGCATAAAACCTCTAAATTTTTAAAAAGCTTAACTCGGGAATTATTTTAGATCCAGCCATTTATGAAAGTTGCCTGTAGTCTCCATATGGAAGGAGACAGTGATAAACTGGAAACTTAACCGCAAGAAAATATATCCTTCAGATTTTCCGTTGGTTTTAAAGGATTGGTTAAATTATTCCTAAAGCACCTAATATAAAGACTCTCATCCTAATCAACATTAGGAGTGTGGGCTTTTTCAGATGCTTGACACTCTGCCTCACGTTATTGAGGCTCCCCGTGGAGACTTCTGATCCAAAATAAGCCAGACAGGTTTCCATCTAGAACCCTCATCTCCATGTGCTGCAGACTCATGACTCAGCTTTTAAACCTCATGAAACAGAACTGGCCACGTTTGCATAAGCAAATGTTCTCTTTGAGCAACCTGTAACTCAAGAGCATTTTTCTAGCTCTGTGTTCCGCAGGTAAAAATCCTCTTCTTTAACTTTAAAAAATTCTTGAACTTTCTGTGAGGACGTGTTTGTATTGCTAACTCTCATGTACACCACAGATTTTGTTCATCCCTTAATCTTGTCTGGCTTTCCCACAATATAAAGAAAAGACAATGCTTCACAAAGAGAGAACCTACTTTACTTGAGGAAAATAAAACTATCCACATGAGTATGTTTTCTGTTCATGTGGATTTTTATTTTTTGGTCATATTTGTTTGGTTTGATAGATTTTATTTTTTTTTTTAAGGATTCCACAGGGAGGTAGATTAAATACTGCATTGCTGAGTCTTGCACAGCTGTAGATCACAGGTACCAGCAGGACCCAGAGCCTGTTCAGCATATCCCATTGCAACATTCTGGGTATTCATTCATTGATCTATCATTCATCATTCAAACTATTTCAATAATTTCTGAAGGATGATAGTGAGAAAACTATCAGGTTATCTGTCAGTCTTAGTAATAACAAACTCAACCTGAGGTAATATGTAAAAGCATTCTTTGAAAGGACTTTATTCTAATTGCTTGAATTTCCACTCCTATATTTAGAGAAGGGATTTTATTGCTTAATAGGTAGAACAAGTGAATCCCATCTAGGTATTTATCCTGTCTAATTACATTTTGCAACTATACTGATCCAGAAACTCAAGAGCAGACTGAGAAGGGAGCTATTTTCACTTCTAAATCCTGTAAAACTATCTTACATAAAGTCCAACTTTCCTGTTGTTGCTAAAGCACGTGACAGCTATTTGAGAGAGGACTGTTTTTAACAGTCTCAAGTGATTTTAAACATCTGCACAACCTTTTGGACAACTGTGTCCTTCAGGCAGGTGGGATCTAGGTGTCTAAAATGCTGCTACACACCCATGATTGGGTTCCTGAATTGCTTGCTTAACGTTTTGACTGCTCAGATGTTGTAAGTTCATGGAAGGCACCAGAGGCAAGTCAGGAGCAATACACTGCATGATTAGAGTACAGGAATATCTGTGAGAAAAGATACAGCTTGCCCTGATGCATATAGTGTGTTATATAACATGTTATGAGTTTTCCACAACAAAAATTAATTTTTGGAATTTTTTTGTAATTATTATTGCTATTGTTTTTGTTTACTGTGGTGGATTTTTTTTGGACAGCAGCAACAGGACACAGATGCAAAGCTTTGGAAGATTTTCCGGTAGCAGCAGCTGGCTCCTTGGCAGTCTCCTCAGGCAGTTGTGTTGATGCTTTGGAGTTGCCTCTGGGTCTGTCACGTAACAAGTCAGCTGATGCGCTTCCTTCTATGTTTGGATGCCATTTTTTTTTAGATACCATTGAAACAGCTTGAATATTAGGAAAAATGTGCAAATTTTTGGTACCCGTGCAAGATATATATATGTGATACTTACATATCAGACATACAGTGGTGTATGTAAAATGATGTATATGTAATATATTTATGTGTAGAACTTTAAAATTCCATCTATTCAACAGATTTCTGCTCTAGAAAGTGCTTTGCAGAAAGTTTCTGTATTCTCATTAAAAAGCCTTATAAAATAATCACCCAAGTAAGTGGAACTGAAGACTGGTGCTACCATGAAGCCTGTTCTCACTGATAGATCTCACCAAAAATTCCATTTTCTTTTGTACTAGCACCCTGTGAATAGTCAGCCTAGCTAACCATCTCCCTTATTCCTGTGTGAATTTAATCTACTTGTCCATTTGAACAAGTTCTTTACTAGCTGCTGTGCTTTCCATACATATAAAACTTCACATACATTCAGAAATTACTTATGAGGCTCTCAAATTAAAAATAAAAAAAAAAAAAGGAAGGGAGGAGGGCAGTGAACACATGTTCACATTATACCGTGCCATATGTTGTAGTAAACTGGGTGTATGAATTACCATATGTGTATTTTCTTATCTCTGGCCCTTACATAACTTTGACATGAATGTCCAAATTGCCAGAGGAAAAGGCAGCAGGATACATTTTTAGCTCATCTTTGACAAGGCTTTCATTGAATGGTATTTTTTTTTCCAGTGCAACTAGGTACAAAAGGTAAGGATGGCATTAGCAGGTATTTTTTGGTGCATTTAAGATTTTAAGAGTCTGTATGAATGAAACCAGGCATTTTGAGAACCATACCATACTGACGGAGCCTGCATTTCATCGCAGGTGTAAATTTTTGCCCACAACTGTATCTCTGATTTATGGGTAGGAAATTGAAAAAAATACTAATCTATAACATCAGAATTATTTGTCCCCAAAGGTTAGAAAAAGTCCCCCACTTTCATAAAGCTATTTAAAACTCAATAATAAAAAAAATACACAAGAGATTTAATCTTTTTGGTTTTGCTTAAGAAAGACCCAGTATTATTTGCAACCATCTAACCTTTCTTCCATACCTCACGCACTCCTGTTGAGACAAATGCCCTCCTGCTTTTCTTTCCTGTCTTTAGGGAGTTATTGCTCAGACACTGGGTCTGTTCCTAAGTGCTTCAGACCTGCATTCAGCTGTGCATGCTCCACCCAGATCATGTAGTGCCTTCTGTGAGGCGTTGCAGGGCCTGAAGATTTAAAATAAGAATCTGGAATAGCAATGACATTTAGGCTGCAGGGCTTTTCATTAAATTAAAGGCACTGGGGAGACTCTAATAATAGGGATGAAGCAGAGAATGGGCAAAGTAGAATTTGATCAGATAGTGCTCTTGTAATTTGATTATGCTTATGTAAGGGAGAGCTGGGACTGAAAAGGGGACAAGAGGAGAAGAATCAATAAAGAGTAAGATGACATTAGGAAAGGTTTTTATTTCTACTGACTAGCTAGTAAGAGCTGAATAATGTAGTTTTTATTCTCGTATGAACTGACCTAAACTTTGGGGGTGATCTGGACTCACTGTGCAAGGCTGACATGGTTCAGTTCTAATCCCGTTCTCCTTTTCATGCTTATGATTTGGTACATCTAAAAATAAATTGAATCCAAATCCTATTTATGCAGGAATGAATATGGAAAATGTATCTGCTGCACATGCAAATGATCTGGTAGAACATGCTTCCTGGACATGCTTTTAGCTACCTCAGCGATCTGACTTGCTCAAAAGCAATGGTGGCACTAAAGAAGGGGATGCCTGTGAAGTTAAACTAGGGCTTGGATATCTCAGAAACGTCTGAGTGTAGCTTCAGACACTGATATTTAGACTATGTTCACGTTTCCCATTCATAAGGAAAGAAGCAGCATTCAAAAAACTCCAAAAAGGGTTTGAACGTTATATCTACCATTCATGTATCCTGTGGATGAATAATTTGCTTTCTCTAGGGGAAGCTAAAGGCATATGCCCATTGAGAAAAGCTTTCTGTTTTTGTTGAGAATGAATGTAAGATAGTACACAGTTTAAAAAAAAAAATCTGTTAATGATAGTGCTGGACTCTGAAATTAAACTCAGCAGGTGGGAAGATGCCACTTGTATTTCAAAGGATACAGCAATTCCCCTGCAATCATCTAATGGAAAGCAGGCATGGAACTGACTGCTCCTTGGTTGGCTCCATCTGTATTGTTTTGTAAAACGAAACACAGGGACAGAAATTCGAGTTTCAGAACATCCATGGATTGTGATTCCTTTGATTAGTCACTTAATGTATATTTTTTGTTTTGTTTTAATTGCAAGGCTCTTTACTGGGGTTTATTCTACATCCTGCAAATGCTATCACCAAATCCAAATATTTGACTGGGTGGTATCACCATTCCACCTGGGGATGGTTTTAGATAAGTATTTTTGTGTTGCTTTCATCTGGAAGAATCAGCTTGAAACTCAGATATGGGATTCTACTGCACAATGCTTATGTTCTCAAATTTTGCTGCAATATTTGTGGCTGGTTTTGAAACTCTACGTATTGTGGGAAATTATACCTACTTACTATGCAAGACCCGTGTGACAAAATATGTAGCAGGGACCAATCAATTCATTATGCTTTTTAGTTATTCCATCCAATGAATCAGGTTGTGAGAGGCATTAATATGAACAGTTTTATCAATTGATTAATTTTTAATTTGCCATGAAAAAAAATCAAATCAGGAAAGAGATAGAACAATTTGTTGTATTGAGCCTTACTCCGCTTTTCTAATACCTCTTGCTCAGTCATCTACCAGAGGAATAAAGTTAATTTGAGTTGCAAAAACATCATTTCTCACCATGTTTTCCAAAGTATTTTTAGCAGCAGTTTTTAGTGCTTAGAGCAACCTGGGTATTGTCTTGGCTCAGCCACAAAGCCACCAGACTTCAATCACTTACATTTTTTTATGATCTCTGAGAAAGAAATTCTGATATTCTTCATCAGTTGTGTTTAGGTGCAAAGGAATAACAAGATCCTGTATCTCAAGCAACCGCTTCTGAAATCTTGTTCTCAGTTGCATTATATTAGAAATTGATGCAAATCTTCCTTTTTTAAGTGGTGATCCTGTATCTCCTCAGGACTTGGTAGACCCTGTTATAACAGCAGCTTAAAAATCACTCAGAAGTGCTTATCATAAAACTGAGCAGTTCCTTAGTGAGTATATTGATCTGCACAGAGTTTTATTACAACATGAAAACTGTAGTTACTAAAACTGATTTGTGATTTTGGGCTGAAGTATATTTCAAAATCAAATTCCAGGTAATATGGGTTTGGGACAGGAAAGTTATCCCTCGATGACTTTTTTTGCTAGAAATTTTCAGAGCTAAATTAGAGCAATTTTTTATGCATGTGTAAATTCCACTTTGGCTTTCAGGAGCCAAAAAATTTCAAAGGTTGCAAATGGATTTAATGCATTAAAAAGAGAAAAAAAAAACTAGTGGCTGCCTATCATTCTATTTATTTTTGTTTCAAGAAAGAAAATGGAGGGAGAGAGAAAATACAAATCTCCAAGAATTAACAGGTTGTGGAATCTTTTGCAAAATGATTATTTTGATAAAAGATAACCACACCACTAATCTGCTGTATAATGTTAATAACCATGGTTGGTTTAAAGAGAAAGGCTCCTGGAGCTCTTGCTAGATGTTTCCTAAACAAAACCTTCCTTTCTGTCTACTAAATAGGTAATTTTGGTCCTTCCTGGACCTGACTTATCTGGACATTCCATGGACAGGGTTAGATTAATCTTAGTTTGGTTCAAAATGTATTGTATCAGCTAAATTATCACCATCTGTGCTTATTACACATCTAATCAAAATGTCTGATGGCTTTTTAGATACTCCAGACTATTTAGATTAGTTTAGCAGTGGTCAGCATAGCAGATTCATCCTAATCTTCTGTAATAATGGTAAAGAGATAAAACTATTGAAGTGCTATTGGAGAATAGATTGGAAAAAAACCCCCAAACTCTTCACTGTTGTTAAAAGATAGGCCAGTTTGATATGTACTGCCTTGTCAAGTTTTTCCTCCAATCAGCACTGCGAATTATCAAGGATTTAATATAGAGAGTATTGTATTTGAATGTAGGAAGTATTTTACTTCTACAACAAGGATATGAATTGAAAAGTAAAGGTTTAACATTTTGTATTACTGCAGTCGATGTATACTGAATTCAAGTAAATTAACCTAACAAAGCAGAACCACTTTGGTACAATAATAATCCAAATTTGCTATTTTTCACTCTGGTCATACTGTGATTTATAAATAAAAATCATTACATCATTAACAATAATTAGCAACAGTTTACCATAGTATTGCACAATTCACAGCATAATTGTGGCATTATTTCCTCGATCTTGAAAAATTGTTGTCAAAGGAACATTCTAAAGGTTTGGAGGATGCACTTTTGTAAAATAAATATTTAAAAACTAGTTTGTCTAATTCATTACAAGAGACAATTACTCTTATTTTATATTAATTTGAACCCTAAAAGGTATTTTTTAAAGAAAAATATTTTTTATGATATACAGTCTTATATCTGTTGTAGAAAAAACTATTGCTAAGATATCTAGCAGTACCTAAAAATAAATTTTTGCTGAAAGCCTTGGCAGAAACAAGAGTACACAATGGAATTAAGAGGAAAACAGACAATTATTTTTGCCAATATATTCCATTTTCAATGATGGCTAAATGGATAAAGAGAACCATGAAGCACTCAGCCAGCTCAATTTAGGATTTATCTTCCTAATGCACATTTAAGAATTATTAAATTTCAGCTTAGTAAACCTAGATTTTGAAACTTGATTATACAGGACTAGTCAATTTATTGGTGTTTCTTCCCAAAATGTGTCTTATGCATTTGATAGACCAACACAAATGTCAATATTTTGTATTTAATCTGTTCTTAAAAACATATGCGTCACTTCTTACTTAGTAGCTTAAGGCTGTTCTTGTTGGGCTGTTATGAGCTGTAGTGTATATTGGTACATAGGATATGTCATCTATCAAACAGATTTGCACTTGCTGTTAGTCAGAGCTCTTTACTACATTTAGGGTTTTTTTTTAAATATAAAACTTTGTAAGTGAAATCTTGGTTACACTGAAATCAGTGGCAAAACTCAGCCGACTTTAATTAGCCGGGATTTCACCCGTTGTTGAAGGATTTGAAAAATAAAAATAGCTACTAGAAAGTAGATTTTTTTAAAAGTTAAATACAACAATTTCAGCCCTTTCATTTTCAAAGTCTCAGAAATATTAAAGAATTACAAAAAACCCCCAGATTTATATTGTAGGGCTTAACTGTTTCATTAAAACTCTCTAGTCATTGTATTGTGCTCATTGGAATAAAGAACTTTACTGGCACTATGTACAAGGCTATTCCTGCGCAAGCAGTCAAGAGATTTACTTAAAAAGACACCCTGGATGTGAGAAAAAAGTCCAACATACAAAGTGCACTATGCAGAGGCTTGCTTGCATCACCTCAATTCTTCTTCTTAAAGAAAAAAAGTAAGGAAACAAATTCCTTGTAAAGTTGCTTTTATGCAGTAATGTGTCTTGAAATAGGAATTAAATACCATTTTTCCCCCTTGTATCAAAATATGAATGCACTGCTCTTTTTAAATGTATGCAGAAATTACTCATTATTGAATATCAACTTTCTGTTCAGAGCCGTTTTTCACAGTTTGGAAATTTAGCACCTAAAATAGAAGTTTATAATGTGTCTGCTGATACAACATAATAGCACTTGCAGATGATATTATGATAATCAACCAAAGCTATTTACTGAGGGCTTTTTCAGCACTGGGAATCGATGTAGCCTGTTCATAGGAGGGAAACTGTGATGGGAAGCCTGCAAAGAGTTACCTCGATGCTTTGAATGTAACACAACTCGATGCAGGCAGCGATCAGTATTTGTATGTGTTTATTTCAGGCAGAAGCTTGCTCTCTCCCTGCATTTTGATAAAGGCACTGAAAACAAAATAGGCAATAAAAATTGAATTTGGTTGTGATTCTCTCTTAAGGTTTATGTGGAGAAGATTGTGTACTAAAGTCAAATCTCGTTTTCGGGTAAGCATATATGAATTATGTATTTACATCTCTAACAGTAACATTTTTTGTATTTTCCAAGTTCTATTTTAGTTGGTCTTTCAGACATCACTGTGCAGCCTATCATTCCCTAAATCTTTGGATCTAAAACTGAGTTCCTGTTATTTTTGATACAAAGTCTGCATGGAAGTTAATATAATATGGAGTTGACTTTGTCAGCAAGGGAATACTTGGAATATTTCATTTCAGTGGGACTTTTGTCTGAGTGTAAATTAATGCCCAGTTTTTCCCATAATAGTAAGGGTGAATTTAACACAGTAGGTTTTAAATATAAGTCACTAATGAGAACATGAGAGAGACTGGAAACTGGGTCTAAATCTTGTTGCACTGTTCCATCTTGATAAATAGAAGTATTTAATTTCAGCATCTGTGAGATTTATCAGAATGTTTAGGTGAACTTTGCAACTCTGAACACCTGTCTGACTCTATGTTATTATATCTGTGATTCCAATAATATTAATTTAAATTTGCACAGAAATACAAAAATATTAAACTTATGCTCTACTTGCTAGCACTTTCCTTCCTTAGTTCTGGGTAATAGAGAGTATATTTTTATCATCTCATGTTCCCACCTCTCTAGCAGTGGTATGTTGCTGACTCTGACTGCATTTAAAGCTTTAATTAATCAAAAAGACATATTGAAGGCCACCACATTTCCAGCTTTTCATACCACTATTTTGGTTTAATACTCTGTAGAAGGATTTAAACTTCTCTACAAAGATTAGTGTTGGGTAACTTTTTTTTCCTGAGATTTGGAAAAAAACACTCATTAAAAAAAAGGTTTATAGCATTTAGTTTCTACAATATAAATGTTAGATACATTGACTCATATATGTATGCACATGTATAAATACTTATTTATTATTTGGTACCATCATAGAAGTTGGATATAACAGTAATGTAAATGCCATAGTGAATATACTACAAAGAATCAATAGTTTCTGGTCTCATGCGAGATTATTGACTTCTTTTCATCATTATTACATTAAATTATGGTAAAAGCAGGGCACAGTAGATAACTGAAACTTCACAGAATATGAGGGACTGTTCCATATGTCTGCTTTTCCCTTTGGTATTTTCTTTTTTAAATAGTGGGGGAGGAAGAAAAGGCAAACTACGCAAGCTTTTTCTGAAGAGCTAAAATCTGACACGACTTTGAGGCTTTCTGATGCTGTAGCTCCTGTGGAGACTGCTGCTCTCCGATACCTTCCCTGTGGCTTTAGCATCTTAGCCTTGCTGCTCGAGATCCTCTATTGTTTAATGATGTGTTGTCCATCTTGAAAGACTTCAAGAAATTGGTTGAAAACACGGGGAGAGAAATTTGCAAAGTTCAAGACAGGGTCCAGCCTTAGGCCTGAGTGTGGATAAGCATCCATAAATACCCAGGAAATGATGTTGTGTGCAATAGCAGGCATGGTGCTGGTAAGGCCAAGGTTCAGATTTGATCTCTTGTGTTTTTCTGCTTTACTGCTTCCCATACAAAACTTCTACATTGGAACAAAGTAGAAACTTGTATGCATCTAACTTTTTTTTTTTATCATCATAAAAGTAAAGCCCATAGGGTGAAAAGTAATTTTTCCCTTAAAAAAAAAGGCTTAACAGCTGGGAAATTGGAAAAGTGAGTGGAAAAAAAAGTTTAGCTCAATTAACTACTGTCATTCAGTAGCTTCCTCCTGGGGTAACTTCATTTCTTTATTCTATTGTGTAGACCTAATTCCACTGTCATGAAAGAGAACAGATGAAAGGAGTTAAAGAAGTCTTAACTACAGCAAATCTAGTATATTAATTTTCCAAATTGTACCAGAAGAAAAGGGTGCTGTTTCCGTCCTGTGGTTTTTGCTTAGAAAGCAGTTCCCACCTCAAACCTCTGAGCATCCATCATGCTCCTTGCCTTGGACAGATGTGATTTCCACAAGATACTCATAAGCCTCTGTAGATTTTGAAGGTTTCTAGGATTCCTGGGTAAAATAAAGACTTTTGAATGTACTTCCATAACATGTATGCAGCACATAAAATTTGACTGCTAGATTTTCTAGATTTCAAATGTTTAACTAATGCTGTTGTTAATATGGGAAATCAGTAACGGGGTTCCTTGTGAACCTATAACTTAATAGTTCATAGAGTATCTGGTCTTTAGGTTAAAGGTATTACTCGTCTGTGGAAACATAGCCATGCACCTGGATCTTGCAGAGGGATCCAAAGACTCAGAACTTGGAGATTATTCTTACTTTCTCCACTCTTAAGTTGTGTGAGCCTTCACAAGCTCAGGACAAAAGACTGTGTTTGACTCTCTTGGCTTGCCTGTGTTTTGATATGCTCTTCAGGTAGGATTTCCATCTGTTCCTTTAGGTTATTCTTTCCCCCAGCCATATGTGAAAAGTATCTGTTGGCTTTGGCAGTGAGCTTGTGTCTGTTGAAACAGTGATTGCTGTGTAACTCTTTCTTCACTGCAGAGCTTTTAAGATATGCAGCTTATGCCCTGGCCAAATTCCCAGGCTGAGTGTTCCCTGCTTCTCTCATGTGCAGGACCTGATGAAAGGTAGCTGGGACTTAGAAGTTTGTGTGGGAAAGCAGATATACCTCATGGTATTGTATCCATTAGACCTAGAATTGTTTGAAGCAGGACTTAATGATGGTCCCCCCATGTGCCAGAACTTGGTAAAACTCTCTGCTGAAATTACACCACATTGTCCAAGTAATTCCATACACATTGGGTGAGGCAAGGAGAAATAAAAGAGGAATTACTATAGTTTGGTAATTAAGGCATTCATTCATACAGGACATCCAAATTCAGGTCCTTTGTCCCTTCCCTTATGAATATTGAATGACTTGCATGTAGTGAAACAGCTTCAGCAGTTCCACTACAAAACACTTCTCAGATTGGTATATAGGGCACTCCTTTGGGATGTGGAAAAATGTGTTTCAGGATCTCAGAGCAGATCAGCTGTAAGAGGGATCTAAAAGAGGTCTCTCACCTAATCACTGCGCTTTCAGTTGCAGTGGAGTGAATAGACACTGGGCAACATTTCCTCTCTTACTAATAAAACCGTTCTCTAAATAAAGTGTGTGTACTGACAAGATGAGAGAGTACAATAATTATTTTCTGCTCCCACTGAAAGATGGAATACTTGAGTGGCTTCATGCTAAAACCTGTACGCAGTGTGTAGTTAACTGTCATTACTGGATATGCCATCGCCGTGGAAAACAGTGAGAGTGTCATGCTTGCTCAGTGCTGAGATAATAATATCCTGAGCACAATGGCCAGTGAGCGTTAGTGTAGGCAGAAATTAAAATATCTCATGCTGTCCAAAGAAGTGATAAAGGCTGCATTTAAAAGGACACTCCAAGTAATGTAAGATTCATGAACAGTTTTATGTCAGTTGGAAGTAATGAGGTAAACCTTAGCCAATGCAAGAGGCCCACTTAGATGCAGCAAAATAAAAACCCCTGGATCTGAAGAATATTAGAAACACTCTGTGTACAATAACAGTGGTTGACTGGATATTAATTGCAGCTATGCCTAGAAAAATAGAAAGTATGAGTGTTGGTTGTATGCAGTCCTTTGCAAACCATAGTCCATGTGGGATGGTTGCCAGTTATTGTTGTTAATTTAGTCCGTTTATTTTCCTTTATAGTCCACAGTGAAGAGATAAAATGCTGGTTATGAATAGCATGCATAATGAGGAAATAAGATACTTAATCCCATACAAAAATAATTGTATATGGTGCAATTTTGAGATTAGATTGCAGTCTGAAGCTTTTAAGAGTAAATGCACCTCAAACTTTTCAACAGCCTTTTTGAGGAAATTGGAAATTTCAGTTCTCTGCTGTCTTACAGTGATACAGATAACGTACATTGAAGAGAAAATAGGGAAATAATAGCCATAGCTGCATCAGTTCTTGCTTTTGAGATATATATATTTATAGGGCACATTTGACATTTCTTGTGTTCTTAGAGTGGGACTTTATTACTCAAAATGTTTAAATATAAAATGTCGAAAATGTTTTCCTTCTCTCAGTTTTCACAGATGTTCTTTATTTTAAAATAAATATCAAAGATACTTTGAGCCAAATTCTCATCTCCAGCTATATCCAACCAAGTCTCAGTGCGCTTGCTTAGGGATGTCTGCTTATGGTTTTCTCTCCCCTCATATTTTCCCACCTATTCTCACTGTCATATGCTTCAGTAAAGCCTAAGTTCCATATCTGATGTTGGATACCCTTGGGTCAATCCCATACGGCTTAATCTGCCAAGCTGGTTTTTGTTTAGTTTTTACAGAAGCAAACTTTGATCTTTATTTACAATTGTGAAAAAAAACCCAACAGATTAAAGAAAAAATGTTAGAGTTGCTGCAAGAAGATTTTATAGAAATATCTTCTAAGATGCAAGGGAGAAGGAGGCTTTTTTTTTTTCTTTTCTACCACGGACAGATAATGTGAGTGAAAACTGAAGCTTTCATGTACACAGTCATCCTTTACCATATGTCAGTTTGCCATATGCTACCATATGTTTTATCCAAATGCAGGGTAGTCTTTCTGCAAATGCAGCTTTACATTGTGTCTTCATTATTAGAAATCAGTATGTCTTTAACATGGAGACTTCTGGCTGAAGATATGTCAGTGGAAAGCCTTTTATAAGACAAGGGAAGAGACAGTTTTATCTTTTTCTTCACCAATTTTCACAAAGAAACTACAACCTCCTATTAGTTATTTATCTGTAAATAGCACCTTTTTGTTTTGTGTCAGAGAAAATGTGTTTTTTATGTAATATGCTAGATTGAAATCTGCTCTCAATGCTTAAGTGAAATGTGATTATCTCAGGATTTAAAAGGTCTTAAGCTGTGGCAAAGTTATGTCGCATTAAATGATTTAAGCAGCCATTACTTTTAAATGTGTTTTTGACCTTGTTGAAATGTGCTGTTTACCTCAGTGGAGAAAACATTACATTGGCATTGAAAACATTCAGAATTAGCATTACCTTAAATTTATTCATACTTTAAGCATCTTGGAAGGGTTCAGACATGTCCTTGGATTGAGTTTGAAAATTGTAACAGTAGCCTAGATCCTTTTGTAGAAAGAAAAATGTAGTAGGAGCCTGATCAAGACCAGTTTTCACAGTCACTTTACATCAGACCAAACTTACCAAAGTCAGTTGTCTTTAGTTTTTTCTCTATCAAATGCTTCTACTAGAAAAAAAAAAATGTTCTTCCTACCTAGTGTTTCCTACTAGCAAACCAAGAGGTTTTACTTTCCTGTAAATGGTACCCAGGGTAGGCGGTGCAACCCACATGAAAGGAGGAACAGTACCCTTCCCTAGGAATTGTGTGCCCAGTAAGCTCCAAATCCATGCCTGTTGGTCCTGTACATCAACTGGTGCAAACCTATCTGATAGATTAGATATATATAGATATAGATAGATATAGATACATATTTGAAATAATGCCAGTTCCAGAGCATTCTGACCAGTTTACAGTAAAAAACACCAAGTATATATAGCATCTTGAAGATGACTGGTCAGATAGCTGAATGTGGAAACTACCTGGAAAAGAAAAAATTAAAGCAGAGATGGGGAAATTAAACAAAGAATGAGCAGCTAGGTGAGAAGGTAATGAGTTTGCTGTTTTAGTCCTTAATACCATCCTTACTTGTTTGATACAGGCTGTCTTTTCCCTGGCTGAATCTCTTCTGCGCTCTCCTTAAACGCTGTGATCAACCCTGCCTAAACATGGCCACATTTCAGTGATTAGCTTTTTGTAGGAAACCCTAGCCAATAATCACAGTTAGTATTCTTTCTTCCCTCATCCAGCTTTAAACACAAGTTCTCTTTGATCCTTTTGCATAGATGGTTTTCACTTGCATAGAGACAGACCTTCTGCCAGCAAATACTACCAAGGCTGATTACAAATCTCTGTAGCGTTCACTGTCCATGAAAAACTTCTTTGGTGAGCTAATTTAGTTTGTCTTTTATTTTTACAGTCTTCAGTGCGTTCAGTGCCACTCTGGCTGTTCCTTTGTCATAGAATCATAAAATGGTTTGGGTTGGAAGGGATCTTGAAGATCATCTTGTTCACCTGTGAGAACTGCCCTGTGGGCAGGGGCACCTTTCACTAAACCAGGTTGCCCAGAGCTCCATCCAGCCCAGCCTTGAAGACTGTCAGGGATGGGACATCTACAACTTCCCTGGGCAACCTGTGCCAGTGCCTCACCACCCTCACAGTAAAGAATTTTTTTCTAGCATCTAATCTAAACCTATATAGAAAGATTATGGCTGTAAAGTGACATGTATGATTAGCATTTTTATTTTGAAATGTATATAAGTTTGTCCTGATCTCTACAGCCATAATAAAAAGTATGATTTTTTAAATTATTACCACTCTTTATCCATTTTTCATGATTATTTGACTTCTGAAATCTGTAATTAGTTTGTCAATGACATACAGATTATAGCTTGAAAGAGAAACACCTCTAAGATTATCAAAGATGACAAGTGTTTAAAAAATTGATAAGCAAGTTTAATAACCTGCTTCATTAAGTAGAAACAGAAATTAATCTGCAGAGATGTTTACATGTAAAAAGAGCAAGTCAATTGCTCAGTGATTTTTTTTTAATTATAATAAATCTGTTTCCAAATGAAGCAGTTTCTTTTGCTCTCTATCTCCCAGTTGTACAGAAGGGTAGTGATTAGTACAATGAGATAAACCAAACAGTAGAGAAAATGTGCCATTTTCCAAATTACTGCCAATTATTGTTACTTCTTTCTGAGTTACGGGGTCTCCTGGATTCCTATAAAGATCCTTTTGGAAGCTTAATGGTCAAAATCAAGATTCGGTGACTTACAATAGAACTAACCATCAATTTCTAAATTGCTACTGAGTGACAAGACTGACTACAAAAAAGCATTTTTCATGTTTTTTTAACTTAACAGCCTTACCTTTCCCATTTTTTCAAGCTCTCGTTGCCAAACCCTCAAATTCCAAGGGTAACCAAGGTTATTTCTTGGGAGCATTCAGTTTAGAGGCAACTTGAATAAGCACTGGCCACCACACAGAAAATATGGTGTCATTAGTTGTGACAGCTTAGCTCTGAAATGTATTTTTGATGCTTTTTGGAATGGGTTGTTCTGGAGCTTTTAAAGTATTATGATGTCATGCAAACAAAATCATCCTTGTTAATACTCTTGAGATTATCTTCTAATCTTAGTTATCCAGATACCAAATAAATTATCTTCTAATGATTTTTTTTTGCTATTACTGAGAGATTCATCGACGTGTGATGAAAACCTCACCTTTCAGTGGCTTGGCTTTCTATATGCACATGCCATATACCTCCCAAACTTGACTTCTGTTTGTAAGCTTGCTAAATTTTCAACTTGTCCTTGCAATTTTGTCTTACTTTTAGGCTTCTGCGGAGCAGACAGCTCCCTGGATCAGAAGTGTTGCACCACATACATCAGGCAGCATTAAGGCCAGACACTTAAGTGCTGCTGAGTAGAATATCTTCTTTATAATTACATACCATCAGCTTTCTAATCTCTTCAAGCAATGGGTCCAATGATTATTTTACATTTATACTATACCTATAAAAATGCACTATTGTTCCTGAGCTTCACTGCATGCTTTGTTCTTATAAGGCATTCTTGACTGTCACTTGCTGTGTCCTGTCACAGAAAAGAATGTCACCAAGATTGAGAGGACTGTGAGAGTGGCTCCAAGTTCCTCTAATAACTCTCTGAAAATTTATATGCCAGGTTTAGGGAAATGGCTTGCAAGTTACTGAGAGTAACTGGAGTGAGACCATTTTTTTTTTAGAGGCAACAAAGTCTTCATGTTTTTAAGTTTGAAGAGGTAGGTAAGGAGAAAACACCATCAAAATAAAGCATTAAGAGAATTGCTGTGGTGTGGAAATGCATCTAGTCTTAAATTTTAGTACCAGGTGGATCAGGGTTGCTAAGGGAATGGATAATTAGTAGTTGGTGGGGGGTGGGGTTGTGATTTGTTTTTATTTTTTTTAATGTGAGTTTGATTTCTGGAATGGAGTTTCATGCTGATACATTGTGATTAGTAGATACTTCTGCTCGGAGCTTGAATCACTGTCATTTATAAAAAGCTCTGTGGGGAGCACTAAGCCTCTGGTCTTAGGCATTTACCCAATATCCCCAGGAAACCAAAGCTCAGGCTCCGGAACCCAGGCCTTAATTACACAAGATACTTCCATGAGCAAACCGAAGGTATGCCAAGGAATATTTTGGAATTCAAGAGCAGGTTAAACTATCTGAGTAGACACAGTTTTAGATCCCTTCAGTGCACTCTGCATTAATCGCTGCTAATTCTCTACCCTGTCCTGAAGGCTCTCTGATGTATTCTAGGATGTCCCAGGTTTTGCTGTGTTTCTTTACTTGTATCTGCCATCTTATCTGCTGCTTTTATAAGCTTTCAAACTTTCTGGTTTTGTCTTTTTCCAAGTTTCTACTGAAAGCTGTTTCTGATGAAAAGCAGAAAAGGGACAGTACCAGGTCACATACCAGGCTATTTAAGCACTTATTCTTTCAGCTTTGTATGTTACAATTAAGGAATCCCTATTAAAAACCTCACAAACAAACAAAACCAAACAACTAGCTAATATATATATATTTAAAAAAACCATAAAAATAGGTCAGGCTGGCATGGATCTCTGTGTGAGGGGAATCAATTCAAGTATTGTAAAATAATATTTCATGCAAGTTTAATGTAGTTTTTAAAACTTCTTTAAAAAAGCTTTTAAAACAATTGTCTTCTCTTATCCTTCATGAATGAAAGGAAACTTCAGCATGGTTAATGTGAAATAATGACATGCAATGAAAAAAATATTCATTCTTTCTAAGGGTTTAGTGATACAATTCTTGATAACTCTGCTTCCTGTAGTGTTTTAGTGTTTAATTGTGGGAGGATTTATCCACAGTATATTTTGACTAGTACTATTTTTCCATGCAAATGAATAATACAATGTAATTAACTCCTTACCCTGATCTTTTCTCTCCCTCAGTAATTTTCTGGATTTACTTACAGAAGTAAAATCAAAAGCAGTGCAAATGGGTTTGGGGTTTGTTTGTTTCAGAGTTTTACAACAACCTAGTTAAGCAATTCTTGATTCTGAAATTTCGGTAACCATTGTTTTGCACTGTGATATATCCAACAACATCAGCAGGATACATGTAAACTGAAAGAGAAAAGGTCATAAAGTTAGCCGTGAACATGTAAAGCAGAGGAAGAGGAGGAGAGCAATATTGCATACACTGGAATATCATACATACCGTGCAACAACCACAAAATGCGCAGCATGTTACATACAAACCACTTTCAAAATAGTGGGTCTGTTTATATAAGTAAAGTTTTGAACTCATAAAAATTTCTATTCAGGCATGTTCTTAGTTCTTCAACTTTATTTATTGAAATTTAAATGTATTGTACAACTACAAATCTTTTTATAGACACTGCAACAGATGGTCAAACACCATGCTTACCTACAATTATACCCAAAATTAGTGTGGTTGGTTATATCATCAAAGACAATAAAGGAACAAATGTTCACAAAAAAATCCGAACCATCAAATGTCCAACCTACTCTGCAGAACTCCAGCTGGCCATGTGAACTCCAGCATATACACCTAGTGCTTACAAACTCTGGAAAGTCTGTCAGGTGAAGAGAGGGGTTAGACTTCCTCCCAGCTGAGACAATTCATTGGTTTGTGTAGATGTGTTTAAATCACGTCAGCTAAAATAATGCAATATTCGTTCTTTAAATCACAGCTTTTAAAAAGCT
This sequence comes from Rhagologus leucostigma, assembly GCA_013397725.1. Lineage (NCBI taxonomy): Eukaryota > Metazoa > Chordata > Aves > Passeriformes > Rhagologus > Rhagologus leucostigma. The sequence goes on from VZTD01004439.1 coordinate 1,322,763, forward strand.
TCTTTCTAAAGCAGAGTTTTTGAAACCTTTAAAGTACAACAAAATCTAAAATCATAAAATAGTAAGTGTTTTCATTTGACTAGGAAAAAAGGGTTTAGAGAAACCACAACTATTTCTTTTGGCTTTGGAAAAGAGCCAGCAAGTCAATTATTTGTTCAGTTCTATTTGCAGCAACAGAGAATAGACTTAAATTCCATATGGCTGCAGAGGGAAATGCTGTTTCAAAGGTGGGTACTCCTCCTCAGAGATATTTAATGACAGTCCTTCCAGCAGGTAGTCAGGGTATTCAGAGTTGGCCTGCTTATGGGGAACTTACACAGTCAAACCAGGACTTAGTAACACCTACATCAGTCTGTGGAGAAAGTGTAAAAGGAGATGGCTACAGCAGCCCTCATCTTTTCCCAAGTAATTCCTCCCAAGGTTATTACAGGTTGGTTGGCTGATAAAAGGGTGCCTTGCATTTCACCTCTCTGATGCAAAACTGAGTCAAACCGTGACGCTCCTATTCCGGTTATCTGGTACCGTAGGCAGATAAATGTATTCTTCTGGATATCTTCTTTTCAACACCAGTGATATGGCTTCCATTGTTGCCCTAAACCAAATCACACTCAATCTTGAAACCCTAATTCACATAGGTGCAGATTAGACTTGACCCATTGTTTTGGCTTTTTAAGCACTTGCCTTTGTATCTATTGTCTGTGAAGTTTTTCAGTTATTCAGTATCAGCTCCCTGAAGTGGCTCGCTAAAATTTGTGTGCGTTTGTGTGTCTGACTTGGAGGGAATGGAACCCAAGAGAAATACCTTCATATTACCTTTTAAAACAAGCACAGGTATAAGAAATTATTAACAGCTTAGTCTTCCTTTTTGTCTATATGCATTACAAGTCCCTCAGCACCAAGATTTGATAGTTACTGTTGGTTTGTTTGATATTTATTGTTCGTAGTTGATATCTGGTAAAATATTTTACAATACAAACTCACTGATTCCTTAATTCAAAACTTCCTCAGAATGCACAATGTTTTTGACTGGTTTGCAATTATTTGAATATTTTCAAATACCATGAAAATTAACAGGACTGCTTTGAAAAATGCTGTTAGAAATAACATATGCCCTTTTAAAAGAGCTATTGTTTATTATTTGTGCATGCTGTTCATATCATTTTAGCCTTCAGCATCACTAACTGAATTGCAGGTGAACCTCACTTTCACTTTTGCTTTTATTATATATATATATTCTGCATTTATTTACAGTAGAAAAAAGAAAGCTAATTGAGGAGAGGGGAGGGAAATCTTTTTCCCTCCTTCCTCTGGGGAGGAATAGCCAAGATGCTGGTACTAATTCTAGCCAGCATGGAGCACATTCTAGCTTAATTCTGTATGCATGTTTGCCAGTGTCATTATCATCAGCACTGGTGCCACTGCCTTTGTATGAGAATTAGAGTGAGAGCGGGTACAAGAAGGGCAGAAGGACTGAATGGCAAATAAGCCCATCTTACTTGACAAATGGAAACTCCTTATTTTTCAGAAACATCACAAGAGAGCTTTGGTGAAAATAGACTAATGGAATGTATGAGGAACATAATTTTTGAATACAGATGTTCTTAAAGGATAAATCAGACCTACTAGGCTTAAAATGGTGACTCTAGCCTGAATCTCCTCTACCCAAAAGTTGTGCAAAGCACTGAAAGGCACCAGATGGGAATGTCCATCAGTACCTCTTCCACCAAAACCCAGCTGAGAAGTGCTGCAGAGTTTCTTGTCCCTCCCTCTTTACTGACTGGCATGGCTCCATTAGGTCTCCTGCATGCACAGTCTGCTATCCTGTGGCAGTGACGGAAAACAGAACTGGAGAGTTATGTTGTTCCCTGTGTGATCCTTCCGAGCTTATTCACAATCCTTTGTATCTCATGTGACAGCAGAGGAGAGCACTGCTTTGCTGATGGAATAACACTGACGAATTCAGTAACAGGAGCTTTGCAGAGCAAAAAACAAGAGTTAGTTAATCTGTGATTGTGACCACATTTATCATTGGACTCCAACTCCTTAATAAGTCTACAGCCATTTATCAGATTGTTCCATGATATTAAAATACCACATGCATTTATCAGAAAGTTTCTTAGCACAATTTGTAAGCCTCAGACTTGTGGAGGGGCTACATATTCAAATGTAAATTTAAGGCTATAATCCCCAAAAGGTTTGCTGTGATTTCTAAACTTGTGAAGCAACTTGGGTTGTTTTTTCCTTTCCAAGCGAAAAGCAGAATGCTTTCCTGTTTTATGAACTGAGGACAAGAGGATTCTTGCCTATGCCATCTGCCTTTCACCCTACTACATTTTCAGAGTTACAGGTGTCATTCAGAGCATACATGTCATTCTCCACAGAGGATTGTGGAATTACATCAGTTTATGCAATAATTGTGTGGTTTATACTACTTCATGTCATCGTAAGTGAATAAGTAAGAGGTTCCTGAAATCAAAGCTTACAAAACCTTAAAAAGAGAGGGTGGAGAGGAGAACCATATGGATGCAATTATAGGTCCTATCAGTTTTAACCTGCTAGCAATATTGTTACCTGTAAACCACTCTAAAGAGAAAAAGAAAATAGTCATACCTGTTCTGAAAACATAATTTCATAGTGTTAATTATGTGATAGTGGGTCTGGATTCTTAAAGTATATTATAGATATTTCAGAAAGCTTCCACAAAGCATGTATTTTGTAAAGGGGACCTGGCCCATCCTGAGTAGTCCATGATTGTTTAGCAAAAGTCTTTCTAAAAATGTCTGCTTTTTTATTTAGTAAATTGCTCATGAATAGGAGATTACTTCTATATTTATTGTCTTAATCAGGAAAGGATATGAGGATATGAGCAGAAGCTTTCTTGGGGACTCTTGCTAACCTCTGAAATGTTGCAAAGGATACATAAACCCAAATATAGAGCTTTTTCTTTGTTCTCTTTCCCGCATGCAGGCGACCAAGTGTACACACACACCCCGCTCACACTCTTTGTCCTTCTCATCTCATTTCCCCATGCTCTCTTTTATAGCTATGGTAATCTGCCCAGCAGTCAATATTCCCCATGCAGGCTGGAAGAATTCTCAGGAAGGCAGAGAAGCTTGCATCCCAGCTGTACTGCTGAGGCAGTGGTTTTGTTGCCGTTTTTAAAGGGTTTGTTTGCTTTTAGTTTGGTTTTGTGTTAGCTTTCTTTTTTTTTTTTTTTAACATGATCCACTGGAAAATGTATTTGGAGAGAAAAGCAACCCGTAATGATGTTCTGTTGAAACAAGTGATGCTTGGCTTACTGAAAACCAGAAGGGAAATAATGACATGAAAATTGTCCTTGTTCAGGAGCAGTAAGCAAAGATTATATATAATTGGACAGTTATGAATCAGTGAAACTGCATGGTTTTTCATAAAACTTGGCAAAAATTCAAGCTCCCTATGTATAAGAAATCAGGATCAGAACACATCTAGAAAAAAATAATTAATTTCTTTGACTTTGTGTGTTCTGGGATGAAACACAGTAACTTCAATCTTTCCGTTTGAAATATATTCCATTTCAGTCCTGAAGCTTTTCTGAAATATGATGGAAAAAGCTTTACTTTCCTTTTCAAGAAGATCAGCACTAAATTTAAACATCTATTTCATAAGTACATAGAGGAACAATTGTGAATTACCAGATTTTACTGCCGTGTATTCTGCAGTTGCTTGGATCCATTGTTAGAATTAGAGTCTGGTAAGTAAAATGTTCCTAGTTTCAATTTTCTAATTTATTATGGATTTCTGTTTTGGAGTCCCCTGCTACTTTTCACTCTCTTGTTCTGTATTCTGCACATTCTCTTCAATACTCCTTCCAAATTCCCTGGATCTTTTGATGGCCTCCTATTGGATAGGTTTTTCACATTCCTCTAGTGATGCGGATTCTTGAATTTGATGGGTATGACATTGCAGCTGTGAATTCGGTTAGATAATAAGGAGGTTTATTTTTATCCAACTATTCTCATTTTTTATCACAATTCTTGCATTATTTAGATGCTTTATATTTTCTAGATGTATTGTCCTGCTGAAGTATCTGGGATAGAAGCACAGATTAATTGTTTTAAAATCTGTATTCAGATTATTAGAGAAAAGTGCTATGAAGCAGGAAGGTAATGCAAAAAGTGTGACAAAAGACTCATATCCTTGAAAAGTATATTCTGAGAGAATGGTCTTGACTGGAAATGCAGCCATCAGCAGTGGAGGAGTGAGCTACAACAGGTTTATTTTCAAGTTGTGAAGATTCAGTTACAATACGGATCAAAGAAAACTGTTTCTTTGAAGAACAGTGGACAGGGAATTACTGACAAGAGAGTATCCTGCTGAAAAGAAATTCAATAGTCATGATGATCTCTAATGAATTTAATAAATGAGGGACAAATCTTGAGATACTTTACATATCAGCAAAAAGGCAAAGTTCTTTCTCTGAAGGGAGTTGTAAGTAGAGGAACTGGCTCTGGAGATTTCTCTCACTCTTCACATCAGTGCAAATTACCAGGGAGAAAAAGAAGAAATTACAAATAGTAGGAGACTTGTCAAGGATGTAACATGGAAATTTACAGAGATATAACTTTGGGAAGGGACAGGGGATTTCTATTCCTTCCTATCCTCAGCAGCAATAGATCGTAACCCCAACCCTCTGCTATGTTGCCACTACAGTTTTCTCTCTCACAACTATTGCAAGCAAATTTTACTCTAGCTTTTAATTGACATTTTGAAGTGAGTTCTTTCAATCATGTTTTAGTTCACTTTTGAAAGATTCATGCACAGTTGTCCAAATCTGGACGAGCACTGGGTGCTTCTTCATTTACTACATGTAAGTGGCTCCATGAAGTTTCAAATAGAACACCACAGTATCCAACTTTCTGAACCACTCCGAGATGTAAAATCATTTACAGGATGATGTGGAGAATATTGTTCACTAAAACACTGTAATTCAGTAAATAATTAAAATTACTTCAATTGGGAGTTTCAAAGCATGACTGGAAGTTGAATCTCATGAGAACAGACTATTTAATAAATACTATTGGGCCCACTGAGTCCAGGGGTAGGATCATGTTTGAATCTCATGGATGTTATGAAATAGTTAATAACATGGTCCAACTTTAGGAAATAAGGTCTAACCATGACAATTTTTGTCAGTGTTAAAAAGTGGGAAACACACACATGGATACATATATATATACATATATATATATATATCACAGGGTATCCTTCCAAAACCCAAGGGGATGGTGCAACTTCTTTTCTTTTCTCCTCATCTAAAATCTTTGTGCTTGATGCATTTTCCTCTTTCTTGAATTCATTTAGTCTTGTTTTGTGATCTAGTAGAGGAATTTACGGCGCAGTGAGATTTGCTTTCTTATTCATTTATTGTTGGCCTAGATAGGGTTGGTTATTCTCATTGTTGTCTTCTGCATCAAACAGGCAAATAGACCTGTCATCTCTACTAACATCACATGGGGCAAAAAGAGGGTGTGGATAAGAAATTTCCTCCTACTTATTCCTGTACCCACATGGGCAAGAGGAGGCCTAGAGGAGAATATTTTTATTTCTGCAGTTTAAAAATTTCCAACAAAAATGATTGCACGCAGGAGTGCTATTCATAGAAATTTAAAGATGAAAGGGAGTGCAGGACATTGTCCCAGTGCTGAAAAGCTAATAAATTACATTTGAGTAGTTCCAGGAAGACTATGCTGTTCTGAAGTAATTCTAATAGTGAAGACTCCACCATCTTCTAGGTGATCTTTTATAGCACCTCACCATCCTCACTGTTGAGAAGGTTTTTGCAATATCTACCCTGAATCTTAATTGCTGCAATTTAGCACATTTCTTTCTGTCCTGTCCATCACTGTGATTGAGAACAGGTGATTTCCTTATTCTTCAGAAACAGCCTTTCATGCATTTGAAAGCTATTATCGTGTTCAATCTCAGTTGTCTCCTTTCTAGCCCAATTCTTTCAAGCTTTATTGAAGCCCATGTTCCCTAGACTCTGGTCATGTTGCTCTCCTCACATTTTTCCCAATAGGCTTGTGTCTTCCTGGGGTGTAATGTCCAAATTTGTACCTGTATTCCTGCTGAGGGTTTATTAACGCTGAGCTGAAGGGGAGAATTGCTTCTCATTCTTGCAGGCTCTGCTTGTGTTTGTGCACTCCAATATGCTGTGAGCAGATGTCGACTCACGGTGTCACCCTGAACCACGTTCAAGCACAGACGCTCACACTAAAACCAGGCAACTGAGGGGAAAAGAAATACCAAACATTTCACCCTGCCACATATCTATTAGACAAATATGATAAAGTTTTATTGGAGATTAATCTGCTGGAAAAGAAAGGGGAAAAAAGAGTTCCTGTTTGCCACAAGAGATCAGTGATCAACATTTACTGATTTCAGAGTGCTTGAGTCATCCCCTTCACCAACAACAGGAAATCTGACAATCTTTTTTGTCAGGAGAGAAATATGCATTGCAGATTAATGGCTGGGTTTGTGTTAAGCTCTGGGTTTTCTCACTCCTTGTGTTTATAGTCACCCAGGTCAGAAAATTTCCTAATGAGGTTTATGTGTCTGTGGTTAAAGGCTGATGAAATAATCTGCTGATCTCATCACTGTGACCAAAAACCTCAGTGGTACAGCAGTTTTTCCTTTTCATACAAAGAGATTAAATTAGAGACAAAATTAGCAAAAACTTTACTGTTGTTTACCACCTGGGTCTGTACTGAGTAATGACACAGGAATTCCCTGCTGCTAGTCACATTTACAACATTTACATTGCAAACTGTACTGGAAAGGAATAAGCAAACTTCATCAAATGCATAATTAGAATTTTCCTTCTGGAAAACTAATCTTGTGAATCTGCTTATTTCTCAGCTTCTTTAGCAGAATTAAGCCTTTACTGTATTGCTTGCACATTATAAATCTCCTTTGATGAAAAAAATGAAAGAAATGCAAACTAAGAGACATGCATTTTATAGACAAAAAAACTTTTTCATATACTGAGTTGTATAATTGAAGCCCATCTTGACTGGAGAAGTTACTTTGGAAGTTTTTAAGGTTGTAAGCTATTTCCCCCTGTGCAATTCAATAGCTCATTACCAGTTAAATATCATTGTATTATACTGTATATAGATCCAGTGTTCTGGAAGAATTCCACCAGAAGCAAATGCACTTGTGGGATATCCTCTATAGCTAATGGGTATTTATTTTAATGGCATAAATATTGCTTTAAATCTCTTTCTGCATTAATGATAAATTGATCATTAGTGCAAAGTAGGTGAGAATTAAAAATGGCTTCTAATAATTTATAGCTCATATTGATTTTGCTGGGATGTTTCAGCAATAAGGCAGAGCCCAGACCTTTGACCTGGGTAAATTCCATTCAGGCCAGTGGGATGTTTGCTGAAACAACCTGTCCTTCAACCCTCACTTTGTGGGTTTTGACCACCGTGGGCATTTTGGAGCTCAAAAGTGTGTGGCAACACAAGCATTGCTCTTGCATGGGCTCTAATTCATAAACCTTTGTGTGACTGGAATTTTGGCATAGATGTTCACTCTTAGGCAAAGGACTGTTGCTCGTTGTCCCATGCAATGCAAGTGCATCAAGGGTAGGATTTTTATGGAGTGAAGTGCCCTGATTTGAGTTACACAAATTACCTAATCTTAGCTTCAGAGGTCTCTCCGAAAAGAAAGTATTTGAAAGAAGATTTGTTCAATCCCAACTGAAAAATAGCAATAAAGAAAAGGCATTTAACTTTTTTAAACTAAGACCACAAAAATTATGGAAGCGAACATCATTTTAAAAATGAAGTAATTTTTTACAATGTGATTCTTTAATTTTCACAATGTTCCCTTTATTTTTCACTACAAATAATTTGAGAGCATTTCATGTTACCAAATGAAAAAAAAAAAAAGGCTTTCACTGTAAGTCTTTTCTTGGTTCCACTGCTTTTGCTGCTTTATGAAGTGCTTTGATATATTTGGATGAGAAGGACTGCACTAGTACTAAGCTTTTTTTAAACAAAGCAGCCACAGATCAGTAGCATATACTGTACCAACTCCTCTAACAAAACAGCAGTTCTGCGAGAGGCAGGAATATGGAAAAAAATGTGATAATTCATATTATGTGATTGTCTTCCTCCAGTGCATGGCATAATTCTGATTGAAATTACTGGCAGTACTTTGTGTGCATCAAAGGAAAAACAGCTCCAGGAACTGACATCCTGTGAAATGTGGAAGAGCTATTATAGGCTGGTGGTTCAATACAGTGGTTTCTGAAACCTTCCTGATGAAACCCATAAGCTTTTTCTGGGCAGTAATGCTCAACTCTGTAACCAAAGATGGTCAGCAGACCACCCATCTTTTCTATTCAAATTTATGATAGCTTTAGCATGTGCAAAGATTCAAAGAGCAGGTTTCAGACCATAATCCTTTTCATGGACCTATTCTTCTCATTTTACTTGTTAGAAACAAAATTAGATCCAAGGGTGTTAAAAGAAAGCTGCTAGCTTTCTAAGCCTTTAAAAATATGTATGCATTGCACATTTTTTCTCTGAGTACATCTTTTATTATGCACTGAAATAAATAGGTAAAATTAGGAAAGTTTTGATAGAGCCATAAAATTGCAGCTGAGAAGTCTTGGATTTTCTTTCCTGTTACAACCTGCTTTTAAAGATAAGCTAGTTGTGACTCTTCATTTTAATTATATAGCAGGCACTTTGTTTTAGCTGGGAATTTTTTTTTAATGTAATTCATTAAAAACTAAAACACAGGTATGAATAAAATTATTTTCTGTTTCCAATCTCTTGATATTTGCAGCTGTTATTTGCATATATGCTAAGGAGAACAAGCTTGGCCAACAAAGTTTCTTTATGGTGGTAAAGTCTTCCCATACAAATTGTCCCTTTAAGCAAAGCTGATCAAATATTTACAGGATTCCCATCTATCTATGTATAAAAATTGAGGGAGGCCCACGCTTCCATAATTATTACAAACACTGGCATTCATCAGGAAGCTATCTCAAAGTGCTTTAAAGGGAGCACTGGCATTAAAGTTGCACAGAATATTCTTGTCAGAGCTTTAAAGACATAAACTTGTAGGTGGAGAAGACTTAATCCTGCAATGTTCTGCTTAATAGTGCTGGAAGATTAAAGACTTTGGAACCTTTCAGCATTGGTGTGAAGGGTATAATTCCACCAAGCCTTACTCTTGCAAATGCCCTTTATCTTTGGGACCGGTAACACTGACCCATCTTGCTAATTAGCCATCAAATGGCAAATGCATTGTAGTGATTTGTCCAAGGCTGCATTTTGAAAAACTGTGGCAGAGGCAGGTGTAGAAGTTCCATGTTTTCCATACTACCGAAGAGAAGTGTAGGATTATGTTTTAGAGGAGGGTGTAGGACCTCACCTGATAGTCTAGCCATCAATCACCTCAACAGGTAATTCATATTACAGTGTCACTGCATGAGAGATGTGCCAGTAAAATGCAGATGGTTGTCTCTACTTGAATGCTTCCCCAAAAGTCTGTCTGTTTTCTATGTTAGAATCCCCTATATTTGTCCTTAAGTAAAGAACAGAATGTATATATCATCAGATATTCTCTCTCGTTAAGTTAATTACCTTTGGCTTCTGTAGTAGCTTAATTTTTCTTTCCCTATCAATAGGCCTGCTGAAAAAAGTACAACACAAAGGGTTTTATCTGTGTTATTGATTGGCTAGAAAGTGATGTGTTTGCGACTATTGGAGCTTCTCCAGTGCGTATTTATTTACATTGGGGGAAAAAAAAAAATCAGTATTACTCAGAAAAAAACCTAACTAAAACTTTCATTTAACATTACAAAAGAGAGTATTGCTTAATCCCTGAAGTAGGAAATTGCTTTTCTTCATGATCCATTGCTTTCATACTGTTTCTGGCTGCTGGTGCTGAAGGAAAGAAAAACTGTGTTCTCGCCCTGTTTTCACTGTATCTATTTTCTTATCCTCTAAAAAAAAAAAAAAGAAAGAGAAAAATTTGGCTGCTAATTTGTTGTTGAAGTAAATACAGGGAGGGGAGAGCCTGGATATGAAAAGATTTTTTTGTCTCGAATGGGCATTTGCAAATGTAGAAGCAAAGTAGAACTTTATGTGGAAATCTGAAAAGAGGAGATTAAGGATTTGAAGTAGTATATCAAAACTGAAGTATATGAGCTATTGCTATTCTTTGAGATGCTGTTAAGGTTTTATACCTAAATTCAGCACCATGTTCCCAGAAGATGAATGTTGCTAAGGAATGTTTTTTTCTTCTGTTCTGATCTTGTACATATACAGAGAGAAAGAAAATGGCAATTAGAAGCAAAAGGCATAGATGGCTGAAAATGATGGTGTTTTGTTTCACCTTGCTTAAGACTCGTTCTTTTCTGTTAAAAGCACCTATTGTTTTATTGCTTCTGATATGCGCTATAAAAATATAGTGAGTTACAGCTCCGTGCTGGAAAACACAAATGGACTGTAACTAAGGAATGATTATTTAACTTTGGAAGTTACAGTACTTAATTTAATGATTCCCTGACATTGTCGGGACAGGTCACGGAATGGATTTTAGTGTAATTGTAAGTTACCAGCAGTGGTTTTAAATTTTCCCCTAGGAACAGCAGTAGAAGTTCTATTGTCTCTTTTCCTATCAGTGGTGTCTCCTGTTTCCTTTTTTAATCTGATTGCTTTCTTGTTTTTTTAATCCATTTAGTCTTGCAAACCATAATCAGAGGTTATGCCAGTAAAATAGCAGTCTGAATATAATTGTGATGGCAAGTTTTTGAGACTGGTATGTCACAGAAGAGGTACTCGTAGGTTTTATTTTGAGTTTTAGCTTGTGCTAGCTATATGAGGAAAGTAGCAAGACCACACCATATGCCCAATAAAAGCTTCATTAGAAAGGCATTAGTAGATTAATCCAACTTACTCTGTGGTTTACTTTATTTAGAATGTAATAAGGTAAGTTCATTAGTTTGCAGACTTAATGTTTTCTACTGTACCTCAAAGCAACCAGTAACAATTCCACTGAGATTCCCCAGATCTCACTAACACCTGTCAAGATAAACACATGGCTCTCTGGGGGAATCACCTTGGCAACATAACTGAGGGAATCTAGAAAAAAAGTAAGACTTTCACACACAGGAAGAGCGTTACACAGTCTACACCTGATTAATGATTTTTCACATGCCTCTGAGGTCATATATCTCTTTAAAGTCGAAAAAAAGTCAAATCAATCTCTGAAGAACAAATATTTTGGAATGTACAATACTGCATCTGAAACGTATTTTAAAGAACTTGAAGGACGTAGAATAATTATGCAATTTGAATTGAGCCTCAGAAAGGCTGTCTGAGACCAGCAATTCAGTCTCCATCCCCCTAGGGCTAATATATTAGATTACAAGGATTATTGTAGTGGCAGTATTTATTCCACTACACTTAAGATTATGTCAGCATTTTCATTTTAAACCTGTACGCTCAGAGGTTCATAACTCAGCTATAGGAAATTTGCTTGGCGTTACAAATGTGTTCTGCACAATAGTGACACTTTTTCTGGCAGAAAGAAAAAAAAAGAAAGAAGCTTAAAGCTAAATAAGTATCTGGACATTTTCAAGTTATGACTGCCAAAAGTTCATGTCGTCTTCTTGCAACTCTGCTTTTTAGATTCAGTTCTTTCTACAGCTGACTTGTAACACTACTGCTGTCTGGAGTCTAAAGCAATGTATTGCACTGGACAGAGAGTAGATGGCTGTACCCTATCCCCTTCTTTGCCAAGACTGTAGCAGGACTAACATGTTCAAGGAAGGCAGGAGGTGGAACTTCACTATACATCCTCTTCTCGACCAAAGCCAGAAAAGTGAGGGGTGTTGTGTGATGTTCATGACTCATAATGAGGGATATCTTAGAAAAGTGGTATCTTTTCTGTCAGGAAAACCTGCTTAAAAATGCACGCCTGACTTTAGGTGCCCCACAAACATCATTTAGGGCTCTCTTGGCTACCAGTGAGCTTCTCACGAAAAAAAATTTAAATTAAAAAAAGCAATCAACTTTGCCTTGCAAGGTCTTTAAACTCAATTTCCCCATTTTGTGGCTGTTGAACTATGAGTCTATTGTGAGCTTTCCTTGATATGGAATTTAATATCTCAGTTATTGTGCGTGGTAAACAATATCAAGGGTTGCAAACAACTCTGTAATACACACACTTTTCCTGTTTCTGGAGGCCTTTATCAACAAATAGGCTTTGCATATGCTTCAAATGCTTGTACTGGATAGAAAAGAGCACAATACGGGGTTCTGTTATTGGCATTTGTCATCAAACTTCTTGATGCCTAGTTTACAACCTATTTTTGTGGTGGCTCGTTTTTTGTCCCTAGCTGGAGTATTTGCTGAGGAGTTCAAATCAGTAGCCTTCAAGCTGTACCAGGGATCTCTCTTTTCTGTGGCAATGCGGTGCCAATTCCTGCAGCAGCACTGGGAGAAATCAGAGAGACTTTTGCAGGTTCTGCAGCAGCAGCCTAGTTGCCCACAGAATTAACCATTCACGTGGGAGCCCAGAGAGAACACGGCAACAGACGGTTTGCTACAGGACAACAAATCTCTCAAATGCATGTATATACATGCAGGTGGACTTGGCCTTAATTCCTGTGGCTTTAGGTTGGAGTCAAAAGGGGAACGTACACAAAGTGTTAGAACTCTTCGTGCCAAGTTAAACCAAAAAAAAAGAAAAGAAAGTATGACATTAAGTGGCACTGCAACACCGAGAGCCAGCAAAAGGCAACCCCCAGTGGATTCTGAGCCATTCTCCTCAAGCCAGGTCAAACTAGGGCTAACTCAAGTAAGGATGGACAAACTTGGCAAAGTGCCCTGATGACTTATGGACCAACCAGGGCTATTTCAGACCAAGAGGCACCTTCTTTTCAAAGTCAGAATTCCCCACTGGAAAATGTTCTCCACAAGCCTCTTCAGTTCTAAATTGAAAAGATCTTGCTTATGTGCATGGCTTCAATGAAATGAAACAAAATGAAAATCAGCTTGCTTTTGACAGCAAGGAATAAAGAGATTACTGTATACACACAGAGTCAAGAAACATTTATTATGAAGATTTAAGCCCATCTGGATGGACAGAAAGACTTATTAACTGTAACAGGATTTGTTTTGAACTGTGTATAGTGAGAGAATAGCTGCACTACAGAGAAAGCAGCCTACGTATTTCCTTTGTAAGCTCCCCTATCTTACACAATTACCAAAATTTTGAATTTCTGTGTGTTTTATTCCTGCACAAATACTCCATCCATCCCCCTAGAAGCATATTTTTTACCTTCCAAGTCTTCAAGTAGTTCATATGACAAAGTTCATTGGCTTAAACAGTTTCTGCCCCAGGTTATGTAGGGTTAGGACACAAACTGGACATGGATGACAGGTCTTGGTTCAGTATCTTGCAATTAACTGGCTTTTGAACGGAACAGTCCCTGCTGTTCAAAAAAAGAAAGTTACCACCTCCAGTGTTATCAAACATGAGTAAAAGTACTGGGAGATACAGTGTATAGGTCATTCAGTTCAGCGGTGTTTATAGTGCTAAGAGGAAACATTGGTTTGACTGTTTTCTTCTCTAAGCCTCTGTCTGTGGGCTGGATAAACATAAATTCTGGTCTGTTTAATTGTAACCACAAAATGTCCATGTGTTTTCAAATTAAGGGAGAGTCCAAGCCTAGTAGTGGAGAAAACGTGTAACGTAAAACACTGGTAGTGTGTTAAAGCTGTGCATAGTTAATTACGTAGTATTCCTGTAATACAAATACAGATTTGTGGAGGTGTTTTGGGTTGCTTTTTTAAAAATTTATTTAGCTGAACAGCACTTGAGCTTCAGGAGTTTAGGAGTGGATGTTGCTACACTAAGTGCAGGATTAACCAGAGGTGGCCAGAGGAGCCTGGTTGCATAAGGCGGCACTTAACCAAAAGGAGCCCTGAATTTAACTGACAGCTTCTGCTGGCCTAAGGCATGGTCTGCACTTCAGTTTTGCTGGTGTTGCTGAAGTTGTCCATCTTAGCTGATCCATCTGCACTGTTGCAGAGAGATATGGTCATACCAGCAAGAAGTATCTGATTTTATTGGAGGAATAATGTAAGCTATACTAATGGGAGTACTTTTTCTTGCTTGTATAAGTTTCCTTTAGGAGAATTTGGTGTTTATAGCATAATGACACTAGAAGAAATCAGGGAAAGATGTGTACTTACATTTAAGGATATTCTTGCTCAAAAATTTAGGAGCCTACTGGTATTAACAGAGTTCATTTAGTGGAAATACTTTGATTAAGGTCACTTTTACTACCAATGTGACCTTTAGGGTAAGTGTTAAATGGGACTAATTTCACTGAGCTAAGTTCTTGAGACATTAAAAACTACCTTGAACACTACAGTTCATTTTCACACTTTATTTGCTATGCCTGCAATGGAACATTTATTTGTTTACACAAACTCTTGTTTGTTGCCTTCTTTTGTACCACTTCTTCCTTCACATACTTAAACCAGCATGTTGATTGTGTTGGGAGTACAATTTTGTGTTCTTGGGGATTAAAACCAGGTTATTTCAACTTCAGTTAGTCCTCAGCTAACAAAAATTCATACTCTTATGTCAGCAGGGGGTAAAAAAAGGCAAGCATTTTAAATAAGAAATGCTGCTTACCTTCGGTTTTCATAGTGTTTACTCGCAGAAACTGTTAACTTGTCATTAAAAAGCCTAACTCCATGTGCCAAAACACCCAATTAAACTTTTAAAATAGAATCACAGAATCATGGAACCATTTAGGTTGGAAGGGACCCTTAAGATCACCATTTACCTAGCACTGTCAAGTCTGCCACTGTATCACGTCCCTAAGTGCCACACAGAGTCCTAGAATGGTTTGGGTTGGAAGGGGCCTTAAAGATGATCTCATTCCAACTCCCCTGCCATGGGCAGGGACACTTCCCACTAGACCAGGTTTCTCAGAGTCTCATCCAACCTAGCCTTGAACACTTCCAGGGATGGAGCACCCAAAACTTTTCTGGGCAACCTGTGCCAGTGCCTCAGCACCCTCACAGTAAAGAATTTCTTCCCAATATCTAATCTAAATCCCTACAAGTCTTTTAAATACTTCCAGGAATGATTAATTCACCACTTCCCTGGGCAGCCTGTTCCAGTGCTTGACAACACTTGTAGAAATTTTTCCAAATATCCAATCTAAACTTTCCCTGGTGTGACTTGAGGCCATTTCTTCTTGTCCTATCACTTGTTACTTGTGAAAAGAGACCAACACTCACTTACAACCTCCTTTAAATCAAAACATGCAAAAAGTATCTGGCTACCAGGATTTGCTTCAAATTGGAAAGAAGTGTTATTAGCTTGCTGGAAACACACAAAAAAATTGATCAAGAGAGGATTTTACTTCCTGGAATGTCCTTCTTTTGCCTTCCTGTCTCCATCTTGCTTTCATACACACCCCCTTCTTCACCTTCCTGGTATTCTTTTAATTTTCAATCTTTTAATATTTCCTGCAAATTAATTCTCTCCCGTTTCTCACCCTTGCACTGCATTAGATCACCTTTCTCCCCTATGAAATTTGGATAGTCCTCTCTTGTTTGTGGCTCAGAGTGCACAGCCAGAAAAATGTCAAATGTTGTTAAAATTAGAGCTGCTACAGGCAAGGTGCAGATCACGTTGCCAGATCCAGAAAGGGATGCCTACTTAGAGGGCAGTCACCCCATTCACACTTTAATACAGCACTTAAGTAATTAGATGCCTAAATAGTTTTGTGAAGATTTGGCCTTTGTGTACTCAACACTTGGTTTGGATGCACAGAAGCAAAACAATTCATTAATTTAACAGTCCCTAAGTAGCGTTTAATATCATAATGTAGCACCTAAAAATGACCCATCATAGTATATCTGATGAAAAAGAAAACTTCTCTAAGTAGTCTCCAGGCACAGATTGAAACTAGAAACTTTAGTGGCAGTTGTGTATGTGCTCTGCTTAATATCATAATGTAGCACCTAAAAATGACCCATCATAGTATATCTGATGAAAAAGAAAACTTCTCTAAGTAGTCTCCAGGCACAGATTGAAACTAGAAACTTTAGTGGCAGTTGTGTATGTGCTCTGCTTAATATCATAATGTAGCACCTAAAAATGACCCATCATAGTATATCTGATGAAAAAGAAAACTTCTCTAAGTAGTCTCCAGGCACAGATTGAAACTAGAAACTTTAGTGGCAGTTGTGTATGTGCTCTGCATAAATAGTACGTATTTAATAAAGTAGAGCGCTTAAAAATCCCTTTTATCTTTAGTAAAATATTAAATGAAGTACCTTGGAAGTACCTAAACATTTTATTCATTTGTCCTTGTTTTTCAAGCACTTTAGGCCTCCCTGGCACAGTAGATGGCAGATGGAGCAAGAATTTAGATTAAGGTATTCAAACTATGAAGATATCCAACAACACAGAGCGCTTACAGAAAGTCCTTCTGAATCCACACCAAAGTGTTTCTTCAACCAAAGTGGAACAAACTGTGCTCGGGCTGGAAGGGAAGGTTACACCTAATGGGGAATCCCTCAGCGGGGATGGAGCCATGCTTTCCTGGACGCCGGCAGGGAAACTCCCACTGTAAGGTAGCACAATACAGCTCCCAATGGCGGCCTTAAAACAGCACAGCCGAGCAAAGTTAGTCTAGACAGGCCTTGCCAACTGAAATTTTATCTGAACAACTGCGTTGCCAACTGTATCGTTACACGGTTGGCAATACCGGCTTCCTATTTCAGAGGAGTGATAACAATTTTAAGTTCCTCGTCTGTAGGATGTCTAGAATCATTAAGAACAGTCAAGTTAACTACTGCCTGTTTCTAAAACAGCAGCAACATGTGAACAGTTTAATGAAAAACTGGTTCCAGTGACTGAAATATTTTGTTTCCTGAGTCAGATTGATAGAAAACCTAGTGGTATTTATGGATGAAATTTCTAAGACACATTACTTGCATGAACAGGAGGCATATATCAGGAGGTTTAATTTTATGAGAGCTGTCGAATCCAGGCTGACGTTTCTTTAAGGTTTCATTTCTTTTTTTCCTTCTTTCCCTAGCTCTGAAACTTAGAGAATTTATTGTCTTTTATTTTTTTAGGCGGTGACAGTGCATGACAGTTGAAAGCTGATAGTTTGGAAAATTGGTGTTTCTTCTGTCACACGAAAGCTTTTGGAGACAGGTCGGAAAAGTCACTGACTTCCTCCTAAGATGCCTTTCCCTCTGGCGAGCCGGGGGTGTTACAGGGTGGCCCTTGCCCCGCAGGGGGCTCTCCCCCGGGCCAGGGCGGGTGCGGGCTTCCTTCGGCGTGCCCGTCTGCCCTTCCACGGAGCGCAGAAAGGGCTCGGGCACTGGGACTGCTGCTTTCCTCACTGCGTTAAGGCTTTGTTATAATTTACCTCGGCGTCTTGGCAAAACTTCGGGTGCGTGGCGAGGCTGCGATGCGACGCGTCCGGCTGGGCAGGGGTGTGACCAGCACCGCCCCCGGGGCAGGGCAGGAGTTGTCGCTTGCTCGCCGCGGCTCCGGGTCCTTTCGTCGCTGTGTGCGGCCCCCGGTACGACCCCGCGGTGAAGCGCGTTTCTCTCGCCGGGGGGAGCGATCCGCCCTGGGCTGAGTGGAGCCGGGGCGAAACGCCTTTCTCGTTCCTCAGCCTACGCAGCCGAGCAAAGGTTGTGACTTCCCTTCGCACCCGCGGGAATTAGCGCCTCGGCAAATTGCAGCGGTTTTCGTTTAAATTAACGCGAAATGTACAAAAAAAAAACCAACCCATTCTCACGCCCACCGCTCGCCCTCTCGCTTTCACGCATCCGCACCCCGCACCCATGATCTCATGCTGCTGAAGGCATGGCACAAGATCTACGGCAGGCTGGGAGCGGGGGAGGGAGGGAGAGGAGGGCCGGGAGTGTGCGGCTCGCACACCCTGCTGTGCCCAGGTGCGGTACTGCAGGGGCTGCGCCTCCGCGCCCGCCTCCGAGGGGCGCAGGACCTGCCGCGGGGTGATAGGTTGGCCCTTAGAATACCGACCCTTGGCTTTTAAACGTGACATCGGCTCCCATGGCACCGTCGGCTCTGTGTGGGTGGGTGGTGGTGTAGGGTAGCCCTCCCCCCTGTTTTGGGGGTACACGTAGGGCGAGCGCCGCGGCGGGTCCCCGCACCCGGGTGGCGATGCGGGAGCTGCCGGCGCCGCCCTGCAGCTGCGGGGGAACGGGAGGGCTCAGCCCAGAGAGGCTCTTTTTCAGCCCAGTTTGAGGCCGCGGCTGCGGTGGGCGGCCGAGGTGCGGTAGTTGAGTAGTGCCGGAGAAAATCCCGGTAACTCTTTGTTCAGCTCCGTGTGTGTAATTACCGGATAATCACAGCCGGTGCCCGAATAGACAGAGGGAAACATCTGATGGGCGAAGTTTAGGCCAATTAAAAGACCCCGAAATCGTTCCTTTTAAGATGAAAGTGGGTTTTCAAGACACTGGTAGCTCTGAACTATCGGAGGAGGGGAAGTGCTCCCGCCGTGCTGCTGACTCCGCGGCGCGGGTGGGGAAGAGAGGCGTGTGTGTGTGAGAGTGTGTGTGTGTGTGTCCCTTCCACACCGCCCGAGCCGCGTTCTGGCAGTGCGCGGCTCCCGAAAGGCTGAGGAGAGGCAGCGCGACTGTGTGGGAGCTGAACTCAGCCTCCCTCTTTAACATAGGCTCGTCCTCTGCATTGCATCCAAGCCTCAGCGATTTGCTGTTCGGAGACTGCAGATTTGCATAGCCCTGCTCCTCGCAAGCATGCTTATTTTTATTTTTATTTTTTTTCCCAGCTTCTTTCATAAGGGTGCACTATTCTCCCTGAAAACATCCTCGGGTATTACTGTCAATAGCCAGACCATTGAGATTGCCGGAGCAGCCTGATTATTGTCTGGCGGCGTGTGAGCGTGTGTGAGTGTGTGTTCGCGAGTGTGAGTGTGTGTGCGCGCCGGGAGAGAGCTCTCTCGGTGAGGGCTCACCAGTTTGGAGATGAATGGAGGGAAGAGCAGCAGTTTGATTTTTCTCTGCTTTCCCAGCGCTGGCTGATGGAGTGGCATCCCCTTTCTTCTTCCTTAGCAGAAATGTGGCATGATTGGCTACACTGTGGATTACTGAGGATGGGGGAATGCTTGGCATTTTCGTAGCCCTTGCAACTGTGGAGTATTGTTAATGAGCACCAGCCCCGGGAAAGCTGAAACTAACGATTGTTTGGGCGCGGGGCTTTTCCCCACTTCCACCTCTTTGCGAAGGCTCTGAACTGCCTGGATTCTCTGACTATGTCTCGGATTGTTTTGGGTAGAAGAAGACCTGGAGAAAAGGATCCTCGTAGGCTTTCCCAAAGGGAAGAGATGGCTCGCCTGGTGCCGTGAGCTGCAGCCAGCGCCGTGTGCGAGTGTGCGAGCGCCTCTGCCCAAAGTTTGCCTCCGTTGCTGTGGCTGCTGCTCCTCCCGAGGACGCCGCGGGCCGGCTCGCCGCGCATCGGAGGATGGGGGGGCTCCTTAGGGGCAGCCCGGGGCCGGGCCCCGCCAGCAGCGGCAGCAGCAGCGCCGGCGGCCGCTTGGCCCTGCTCTGGATAGTCCCGCTCACTCTCAGCGGCCTCCTTGGGGTGGCGTGGGGAGCCTCCAGTTTGGGCGCTCACCACATTCACCATTTCCACGGCAGCAGCAAACATCATTCAGTGCCTATCGCTATCTACAGGTCACCGGCTTCCTTGCGAGGCGGACACGGTGGGTTCGGGTGCCGCTCGGTCCCTGCGCGGTCGGGGGCGCGCCGCCCCGCAGAGGTCAGCGGCGGGCTGCGGGACCCCGCGGGCCGCGGCTGCGGC